>PVHY01010569.1:0-51368 GCA_004024945.1 Uropsilus gracilis
GTTGAAAAAAATGTGGTATTTATACACAATGGAATACTACTCATCAATTAAGAATGACAAATTAGACGACTTCTTGACAACATGGATGTACTTAGAAGAAATCATACTAGCAGAAACAAGTCAAAAAGAGAAAGACAGAAGTCAAATGGTCTCACTAATATATGGGACATATTGAAGAAAAATAAATAAATAAATAAATGTCATGAGGAAAAGACAAAACAGGCTGAGCACCAAACTGAAGCACACAACAATAGACAGAAGGGAAAGGGGGAGGGGGGAGGGGGAGGGCAAATCCCTGGGATTGCAAAGATGTGAAATTTACATATAAATTTAAAATTTTTTTTAATAAAAAATAAAAATAATAATAATAATAATAATAATAATTCAGTTGTAGATATTTGCAATTCACTGTGAGATATTCACTACTGGTGCCTTCTCTATAAATTCCAGAAAATTTAGTCTAACAGTTTAAGAAACTGTTTAGTTTTTTTTCTAGCTGTTATATGTTTATGTACTTTTTGGCATCTTTATTTCTTTTTATGTTAAAAACAGTTATCTTTGAACAGGAAATACCTGGTAAAATCAATACATACATATATTAGAGCTCAAATAACTTTACCACCCTCTATAGTGATAATTTTTCTGAAAAAGAAGCAGATGAAATTCTAGTGTTTCAACATTGGTTCTAATGCTGCAAATCAATGAAAATCTATTTTAAATGTACATGTGTATATTTAAATGTACAAATTTTAAATGTACATGTGTATATTTAAATGTACAAATGTAAAAAAATAGTAAGCAAATTAACTAGCATTGGATTCATATTAGCAATATTTAGTGAAGCAGCATGTTACATAAAATGAATCAAGACGTTAAAAATCAAATGAGATCTTTTTCTATTTTCTGGGAAAATTATATTTAAATATAATTTTTATAATTTTAAGACTTGTAGTAAATTGTGTTTAAACAATTGTTCAAACACTATAATCAAGCAATAGTATGATATGTGGTCAAGTTTTAAAATACATTTGAATTACTTTAATATATCAGTATTTTTTTATATTGCCATAGAGAGGGGGATCCCCAGGTGTTTGACCAACTGAACTAGTTCAAGAAACTAAACTGTGAATGGAGTTATTTTAAGATTATCCATTAAATGCACCACTAATGACAAGTCAGTCTTATTACTATAAAATATGGAATGACTCTGAGTAATTATTCAAATATTTATGTGTGAAGTTTCCTTCTTTGCATTTAGCAAGTATAATAAAATGCTTATGAAAAATTAATGTTTCAACTACAGCATAATAGACAGTCTCTTTTAGCCTATTTATACATAAAATGCCAAAATAAACAGTAAGGAAATATTTACAAAGTACATTTGGTATTCCCCTCTATCCCCCACCCAAATAAAAACATCAGCAATGAAATAGTTCTATGATTTTGTACACTTCATCTCTACAAGCTGCACAGTACCTAGCTCATCTATGATGGAAGAATATGATCATTTAAATGCAACAAGAACATCTTTGTAAATGTCCTGCCCCTTTCAACAGCAGCACAGAGCTAGAATTCATCTCACCATTGGCTCTGCTTCCTGTAAATGAAGGAGTTGAGTAACCAAGAAGCCAGCAAGACCTTCCTCCCTTCCTGAACTTTGAGGGCCAGGTCTTTGCAAATTCCACCCTTCCTTCCTGAAAGCCTGAACTCAAAAGGGCAGTAACAGAGAGATGGAAAAAACACACGTCCACCCCTCACTGACCTTTCTTCTCTTCTAAGATGGCCTCAGTATATTTGCCATGGAAATTATGCCTAGTAGATATAATACTCAGAATGACTTCAGGATGACTTTTTAATGGGTAGAAAAAAAATTATTATAGCTGAATTTTTGAAGAAACTGTTGATATTCTCTTTGGAGAATGAGGGTTACACCTAAGAGAAATAGTTGAACATTGTGTGCTCTACCCAGAGCTATTGAGGGGTCAAACATAGATTTAAATCTCTTTTCATGGTTCTATAGTAATTAATGGAACTTGTAAATAACCAAAAAAGTTTAAATAAACTTTTTATTGTAGAATAGTTTTGAATTTATAGAAAAGTTGCAAAGATAGTGCATACCCTTGACCCAGTTTCTCCTTGAAGTATCTTACATTATCCCTGCACATTTGTCACAACTAAGAAACCACCATCAGAATATTACTAAATTAACTATACCATATTCCTATTTCATTTGGTTTCCTCTAATGTCTCTTTTGTGTTCCAGGACTGTACATACATATATTTATTAGTCATGTCTCCTTAAGTCTCCTTCAGATTTACAATAGCATTATAAATTTTTTAAAGATAATAATAGATAGTTGGGGACTTTAGCACATGTGCATTAATTAAGACAGAATTAATCTATGGTCAGGGACTGTGGATTCTGATCTCGTGTGGGAGGATTCCATTTTATTTCCTAATTCAAAATACTTTAGATGGTGATGACTGAGGAAATTGCCTTTCTTGTTCTGGAGTAACATGAGGGAGATCTAATAAATTACCCCCTTGACTCACTGTCATTTTCTTTGTTTCAAAAACTTACCGCTGTTATATTCATGGGCAAAATATTTTGTGACCGGGACTATTTCAGTGTGAGGGGAGGGTTTTTTGTTTGTTTGTTTTAATAATTAAATCTTTTTTCAAAAAAAAAATGGTGACTAAGTTCATGGGGCAGGCTGACTGCAAAAAGCCTGTTTATTTTTTATTTATATTTACCATAACTAGAGACCCTTTTGGATATGCATATATAACCATATTTATGAGAGAGAGAGAAAGCATGAAATAAGACTATCAAGAAATATAATCTAAGGAAGAAAGCCATAATTGTTTTGGTCTTTCTTAGAGATTCTTTTAAAGATGACAGTAGAAAGTTCCATTGACACAAAATACTTTCACTCCCATTGCTCTAATTTCCTGCTTTCTGAAAAGAACTGAGGCCTGCTTAACGACAGAAATAGTTTAAGTTAACTAAGGTTTTCCATTGCTTCTGCCACCTCCCCAGCTCAAGCTGTGTACTCTGCATGTGTGCGGCCCTGAATCAGTGGATTCAGGCATGTGAGTGTGTATTCTGACTGACTCCATGAGCAACTACCTTTGTTCCAGTCTGCCCATCATTGCTAGCTCAAACATTCCCAAACACCATCTTTATGGAGTTATTTTCCTGTTCAAAACTCTATAGATGCTTCCCATTTTCTAGAAAAGAAATTTGAAGTTGTTTTAAACTGACATAAAATTAAGAGTAAAAATAAGTCACCTTCTATGCTTTAGTTTCAGCTTAAATTTTCAAAAATATTTATTTATTTTCCTCTTTGGTATACAAAAATTCTCACACCAATCAAATATTTGTTATTTCAGTTCATTCAAAGCCATCATTAAATTAATATTATAATGATCAACATTTTATTCCTTTATTACTGTAAGACTTACTTAGTTTCTTTCTTGACTCTTACCTCAAAGTTCTACTTTTTATTTGTTTAAAGACTCAGAGGAAATATTACTTTCATTTCTTTAAAGTCCTACCTACTTCTCCTCTTTTAATCTGTCTCTCCCGAGAACTCCCAGTTTCAGTGTGCACTCTTAATATCTCCTTTAGATAAAAGAGGAGTGTCTAGCCAGGCACAGTGGTGCGTGTTTGTAAGTGACAACTTATGGAGTCACATCGGGGTCTGGGGATCTCGGTTCGAGACCCACCCAGGGCAACATAGCGAGACCTAATCCCAAAAAATAGCTGGGTGTGGTGGCGCGTACCTGTAATCCCAACTACCTGGGAGGCTGAGGCTGGGGATTGCTTGAGTCTGTGGTACCCGGGCAATGTGAGCCTGTGGTTCCACAGGCAAAAATAGCGAGACCTAGTCTGAAAAAAAAAAAAAAAAGAGGAGTGTCTTCTTTTACCCTGCTTATACAGTGTCTACCCCAAACTGGGATCATACCCATGAAGATTTTTCATTCTTTTTCCACTTAATGCATCATGAACGTTTTCATATCCTTATATATTTTTGAAGTGTGGTTGTAATAGTTTAATAACTCATTTACATCAATTTTCATATTTAGTAAGTCATTTATATACAGACATCGAATTGTCTTTTCTTCTTTCTCTCTCTTTCTTTCTCTCATTCTTCCTTCCTTTCTTTCCTACCTTCCTTTCTGTCTTTCTTTTCTTTTTTCACTCTGCTAAGTAATGCTATCTTGAACATTTTCCTCAGCTTGAATTATGTACTTGATATAAATTCCTAAGAGTGGGCTTATTAAAAATGATTTTTATTAGATTCTTGACATGTATTTCCAAATTACCCTACAGATACACCTTGCCAAGTTTTTTTCTTCCTATCTGGTGTGTATGAACATGTTCATTTTATTACTGTCTCATCAGCATTGGGTTTTATAATTTACTTATAATGTTAATTAGATAATAAAAGCCTTTCTCTTCATTTTATATATTTTGGTTATAAAACCTTTATCAGATATATGTTTTGCAAATAATTTTTCCAGTCTGTAACCTCTCTTCTCATCATTTTCTTAGTAGTCTCTTTCTGAAAGCATAAACTTTTAAGTTTAATGACTTTCAGTATATCAAATTTTCATGGGCTTTTGCTTTTGGTGTCATACCTAAAAAATCTTTACCAAATCCATGTCATGAAGGTTTTCCTCTATGTTTTCTTGAGAAGTTTATTGTTTTCAGTTTTATTTTTTACTTCAATCTGTGCTCTATTTTAAATAATGTTTGTTAATGTCATAAAATGGATATTGAGGTTTACCTTTTGGTGGTAACTAGTGAAAAGGTATGAACTTTTCCAAATATGGAAATTAAATTACTCATCCTTTAAAGTCATGCCTGTTGTTTAAAGAAGAGGGGAGAAGATTGCCTTTAAATTAATACAGGGTGAGCTATTGCTATTGAGTCTAATTTGAGACTTAACTCAGATTACTGAATGAATGATTGTTAGAAAAAAATATTACTTTTCCACCTAGTTTGTTTGTCCGAAGAATGGAGTTGCTTGTTTCACTTAAACTAAATGTGATTGTTTGTGAATATATTTATTTATAAAACAAACATATTTGCAGGCCTAGGAAGTGTAAAACACTATACGTTTTAAATGGTATGACAAAAATAATTCCTTTGTGGTCCATGAATAAACTGTGTGCAGTTAACATCTTATATCTAGGATAAAAGGGAGTCACAGTAATTAACTTCCTTGAACCACAAAATTATTATTTTATGAGGAACATCTATCAACATTAAATGACTTGGGCTCCTGAGAATGTACTGGTAAAGATTATTTTTAAAGGACTGTAATAAATTTTGTAGCAACTATGGCTTGGAGTTATTTGAGAAATGAAAAGTCTCAATGTTGGACAGTGCCCCAACACCTTTTCATCACCTGCTTTTCTCTATAGGTCATCAGCTCAATGAGCTCCCTTTCTGAGTACTGCCTGCCTTCTATCCTGCGTACGTTATTTGACTGGTATAAAAGACAAAATGGTATTGAGGATGAATCACACGAATATAGACCAAGAACAAGCAATAAATCAAAAAGGTACATGTGTTCTCTGCCAGGAATACAAACATTATCATTTCCTTTCTTTTTTTTTTTTTTAAACCTAAATCAAAATGGGACGTAAGAGGCATCTAGGTCTTCCTGCCTCTTCACACAAATCCTAGCAGGTGCTTCCAGGGACCCCCTTGTCTAGCAGATAACATTTTGGAGAACCTAGTCACTTCTAGCTGTCACAGGTTGAAAATTTATATACACAGTCATATTCTGACATCAGTGGGGACAGGTGTAAAAGAGTCCCAAGTTACCCTCTTGCCTGCATCTTTCCTGGGTCCTGAGGCCTTTGCAGCCCTGCATGATGCTGCCTAGAGGTCTTAATTCTCATTTGTAACCTTGAATTCCCTTGGGACCTCCTTGGGTCAGTGCATTCTAGTGAAAAGGACATTTACTGAAGCCCTGGAGTGCCACTGATGATTCTGTTCACCACCTCTGTGGACCTCAGTCACTGCATGAGCTAAGAGGAAATCAGATTATATGACCTCTAACTTCAGTGCCCTTCAATGACCATATACAGCCTGTAGCTTCAAAGCCCTTCAGTGGCCATAAAACAAGTTTCTACTATCAACATCCCTCCAGATTTTAGGTCAATGTAAGATTACTTCATAATTTTGCAGTCAACCTAACCTGTCAGAGCAAGATAATAAATGTAAGAAGCTAAGGCATTTATGTTTTAAAAAGACATAGAGATGTTATTTTAAAACCAGTTACTTCTCCACATAAATTGTTTATACATTTTTTGTTTATTTTGCTTTTAAAGACAGTAAATTAGAACTAATATCTCTGAAAGTCAAATATTAACTACTTCTTGTCAGTGAATTATCCCACTCAGTTTTCATGGCACTCATAATACTTTTTTTTTTAAATATAGACCTCTTAAAATTGAAGACCTATAATTTTACCAAATTACATTTCATTCAGACTTATAATTTCATTTTATGCTAGGCTTGAGTTTATCCAATATTCAGCAATATATTCTATCATTTTATTTGGAGGAGAGATTACTAACTCTCACATTGACTATTTTTAGTTGAAAAAGGAAATTTTCATTGAGATATAATCCTTAATTTTAAGATGTGTAATTCAGTACTTTAATATGTTCATAAGGTTGTGCAGCCATCACTGGTAGTTCCAGAATATTTTTTACCATTCCGGAAGGAAACACCAATTAGAAATTTCTCAAATTTGTATCAATAATGTATCAAATCTTAATGGTAGAATTTAAATATGCAGCTGACAATGGTTAGTACTTTGTCATTAGCATATTAATGACAAAAATTATTTTTCCCATGGTAAATGTTAACTTACATGTTAAACTTAGGAATAGTCACTTAAACTTTACTGGGACCACAGAGAGGGGTGATTTTAGTGCACTAAATTAAGTAAATTTTACTTTTATACCTCTGCTCTGTTGGAATTTAGTTACTAAAACTATATTTTCATCAATAGATTTCCTTATGGATTGAAAATAATAGGTGTTTTAATAATATTAGTGATTATTTTCAGGGGATAAGAGTAATTGTGAATATCAAACAGAATCTGGAAATTCAACTCAATTTGAAAGATTCAAGTAAGAGAGAGAGAAAATATGTATTTGGGAGAAAGACAAAAGAATATCTAGAGCATACTATAATTAATAATGTGTTTCTGTTACTAGAAAAAAGGGGAACTTAAGAAGCATAAGCAACTGAAAACAGTCAAATGTGATGGATGTTATGGGTTGTGAATTCTCAGACTAGAATAATATCAACCTTTTCACTGCAAAATAATTTGTGAAGTGCCTCTGGCCCCTGGCAATTAGACCTCAAACCCAGCAGTAAAGTTGAATTCATTATTGGAAACATACATTTTTTATTTGTAAGCATACTTTTATTTAAAAAATATTGTCTAGTTAAAATAGTATCAAATGGGTAAATTTATGTTTTCTACCTAAAACTGCTAGGTTTTTCCAGGTCTTCTATTGCCTTTGGAAGACCTTTACTAGCCACCCAGCCCTAAATTTTTTTCTTTACTAGCCGTCTTTGAGAGTTCTCCTTCATTTTGGTATTTCTTCCAGCTTCTTGGTTCCTTATTCCATGATATACTCTCTTGGTCAGAACTGTGAGTTTCCTTTTTTAAATGGCTCCCCATACATTTTCCTCTCCCTTGGCCAGCACTGGTCCTAAAGGACTTAAGATAAATGTTTCTATGCCCTGCTCTTCCTCCTGGCAAGACCGTTATAAAAATCCTGCCCTTATCCTTATTTTTTCCCTTGAAAGTTAAAGCTACAGCTTCCTTTGTTAACCTCTTCTGTCAATATACTCTGGTCAGTGTACTATGTACCTGTAGTAGGTAGCCTTGTTTATTACTGCTTGTATCCTTTTGCAGATGATAAAATCCTTAAATATAAATATACTTTGGAAAAGTTCACAGGATAAATTTATAGACTCACAAATACCTATTTGAGTTGGCATGGTTAAAAAGGAAAGTTTAAGGTCAAATATTCTGATTTTATACCTAATTTTATTCATGGCACACACAGATAATAAAAAGTTTCAACATATTTACCATTGCAATCTTGTAATAAAACTTATTTGCAGTAAGTTGGGGGTAAGTTCTAGGCTTTTAATGGGTTATATCTTTAATGCCATTTATTGTAAATATTTTAAATCTTACAGTGATGAACAGCAACGAGATTATTTAATGGAAAGACGGGACCTCGCCATTGATTTTATTTTTTCTTTAGTATTAATAGAAGTTTTGAAACAGGTAGGTCATTAATTTAATATTACTTTTAGATAAGATTCATCTATCCTAAAGCTACTCAAGTTTCTAACATCTAAGTTTATGAAATTGTTTGTGAATTTCAAATACTAGATCATCTGATTTATGTCTATTGATTCCTAAAGACCATACATAATTATTAAAATTACTGATACTGATTTGATCTTTAATATCCTTTCCAAGTTAAAACCGATCTTTTTTTTTTTTCCAGATCCCACTTCATCCTGTAATAGACAGTTTAATACATGATGTTATTAACTTGGCCTTCAAGCACTTTAAATACAAAGAAGGGTAAAGTATTTTCTTTCCTTAGTATGTTTAAGAAGTTAGGTGCTTAAGACTAATCAAGTTTGTTCTCTTCAGGTTATTAGCAGTCCCTAACTTGTCTAATTATGCCTTTATAGGTACCTTGGCCCTAACACTGGCAATATGCACATTGTAGCAGACCTGTATGCAGAAGTTATTGGAGTGTTGGCACAAGCTAAGTAAGTGAACATCAGAACCTTTGCCCTAAGAACATGAAAGTATCTTCTTTCCCAAGGAAACTCTCCATCCCTACCCAGAGAGGTGGCATGTTGAAACTTACGAAGAGTTAAGGTTCTTTTCACTGTCTATGCCCCATCTCTGAAGCTGACTCAAAGCTCCTTCAAGTCTTTTTCCAATTTGTTTTCTCCATTATCTTTTTCTCTTAGCATTTGGGTCAGATCGTACCCAGCCAGAATCCATGAGTTTCAAATTACCGCATCAAAGAAAGAAATGGATTAAGCAAATTATATTTCTGTCTGCTCAAATATCCCAGAGAAGTTTATTAGTTTTAAAAGTTTTGTTTTCTACAGTTTATGAGTGGGATGTTACAATATATAATCTTTGAGTGGGAAAATTCCATTCTAGAATGTCCCTTTACTATAGACCTTACTTAATTCAGCTGAGCTAAAAATGTCCCAGACTCTGTCATGGAAACAAGTCAAGGGAAAATTCTCATTGCTAAATTTATCTGGCCCCATAACACTACATAGCAGACAAGAACAAAGTGGTGTTAGACTATTAGCAATAGTATGCTTCTTCCAAAAGTGATGTCACACCCTATTCACCCATCTTCATCTTATTCAACCCTCAGGCAAATGGGGCAAGATCCTGAATACTTAGGTGAGGCAAAATGAGACAGACACGTAATGTGAATTCAAGCCAGGAGGCCAGTTTAAAGTAACAGTGATGCCCTGATCCTTGTGAAATGCAATCCTCAGAGATTTTTATCTTCAAGAGATGGAATTTCTTAATTGAGTTGCCTGGAAATACCCAATTTATTTTTAAAAAATTAGCTCCTTACTCAGCAATATTACCTAGCCAATATTACCTACCAAGTTAGGAAAAAGACCTCAAAAACCCTTTGAAGTAATTTGTTTAAATTAATCCAGTTTATCCATTATTCATATATTTTTTCTAACACATAAAATATTGGTATTTGAAGAAAGAAAGGTAGATACAGTGCCTCTGTGAGAAGTATCAAACCCAGAGACTGACAGTAATAGAAAGGAAAGAAAAACTGGCCAAAGCACACATAAGAACGCAATTGTTTTTTCTGGGCCATTTTGCTTGAGACTATTCTACATTTGTTATAGCCTATTGGGATAATTGTAGTTCATGAGTCATTAAGAACAAAGAGCATAATGCATTCTGGAGAGATTTCCATTGCAATTGAGTAATAAAAGAATTGACATTTTGAAGGGATAAGCTGCAATTATCTGGCAAATTAACTCCTGTGATTCTACCTCAGTGCTAGAAGAGACCAGAAAAATGAGTTAATATGTATTTTGGCTGATTTGTCAAACCCTGAAAATCTGAACATATGCCTTTCTAATTCCTTTATAATTATCCCAACATAATTCTCTTAAACTGTCATTTGGGACAGTTTAGCATGTCAAAATGACTTTTTCTTAAATTTTGTGAGTTATGCATTATGACCTTGGTTACTATAAAATGACCTGTATAAGCTACATCAATTTTCAGGTAGTCATGAATGAATTGAGAAACAATGCTGTAAATAAATGTAGTGCAGTCTTAAACTGCTATCAAATTATGAATTGTCATATTAGTTCCTTCTCATAAGTCTGACAGACTCATTACTTTATCATTGCCTTGAAAAGTACTGCTCCTTTGTTCTTGGGGTAAATGCTTATCTAATCCAGAGTGGTTATCTACATTTTTAAATAGATTTGGGTAATGTAATAATTCTAGTTTTAGATTTATATTTAGTTCCCAGTGGTAACACATCTGAAGTATTTTCTTCTTTATGACTTTCATCAGTAATGCTTCATTTGATCTTTAAATTTTAATAGAATCACTAGTTTTCCACCTTGCTAATGATAATGTACTTAATTCCTATCATTAGGGAAAATTGTTTTTGCCATTAAGTGATATTCACCCATAGTGTTGGCATTTTCAAAATCAATTAAAGTTAAACTTTTTAAGATAAGTTTTTGGTTAAAATTGGGATTAGTCACTCAAATAGTGATTATTGCTTCTAAGATTCATATATTTCAAACTTGTTTTCTTATTTGATGTAATATTAATGCAAATGTTTCTGTACTCTTATAATATACATTTTAAGCATATTTATCTTTAAGTTAATGTTTTTAGTATAACAAAGGTGAGTAATGGTTTTGGTAAATATCTTTTCCTAAAGACAGTGCCAAATACTAAATACATAGGCATTGAAAGGAAATTTATTTATACCTAAAGTTATTTTAAGAGAAATAGATTTTAATTATAAATATACTTGGAGATTATTTTTATGTAAAATAACATGTTTATGTCATTTGTGACTATTTTAAGTAAAAGATAGCCATATTTATTTTTAAATAAGAAATAAATAGAATTATAGCCAGTAAAATTCATGAGAACATTGAACTGGTAAGTTACACAAATAACCTGCATTTTTCTGCCTCTGCTTGTTTTAGTCATGGACTAGAAATAACAAAATTTCATATCATGTGGTCTTTAAAATTTTAACCTATAATGCTACTTTTCTCTTTAAATTCTCACATTTCAAAATTTAAAAGTTTTTTAGTGTTTGGAAATAATTTGAAGTAGAATACAATTCATTTTGGAAGTATTAAATTTCTATAATCATAACTGAAAATCCACTTCTATTGTTTTGCCATGCCATTTCTGCATCCTTCTCTCTATCATCCCAGCCTAAAAACTTCTACACACTCTTCATCCAACCCAAATGCCCTCTGAAGTCTTCTCTAATTATCTAGCTGGCAAAGCCCCTCCATTTTCTAATACCCTGTGGAGTCTTTAAGTTAAGTATATTGTTCACATAAAAGACAATGTGAAGTATTGACAAAGTGATCCATGACATTCAGTCTCTGAAGGATCAGAGAGATCCAGGTGAAGTGCCAGGCACATGATAACATGCATTATTGTAATAATTAATATTGTTCATATGGTCAATGGTCATTGTACTTTTTTCTTCCCTATTAAACTGTACACTGTTCCAGATGAAACATGGACTACTATCACAGTTCATGACTATTGAAAACAACTGGACTATAGTGGAAATTGCTGACATTTATATCTAGACATGATTTTGAATCTCTCCTTTATCACTTTGGTCTTCCATATGTGTTTCTTCATTTGTAAAATGGAACTGCATTGACTGCTTGAATCTTTAATTGCTTTGAAAACAAAAGTTATGTAAATATAATGTGTAAAATGTATAATACCATACAAATATATCTATTAGTGTCCTAGTATAGACCTTCATAAACGTTAGCACATCAGAACCACCTATAGGCCTTGTTAAACAAGATTACTGGACTCACTCCCAGTGTTTTTTATTCAGTAGATCTGAAATAGGACCAGAGAATGTGTATTTCTCAAAAACAATGCCATTGCTTCTGATTTGAGGACTACAGTTTGGGAACCACTAACCTGGGCATAATGCAAAACACAGAGATTAAAAGTAGAGTTAGACATCTGACTCTATATTCCAGCTCTGCCACTCGTCAGCTGTGCAACTTTGTCACATTTCTAAATCTCTGCTTCAATTTCCTCTTCCGCAAAATGGAAATAAATAAAGTGCCTTACTAGAGTTGTTATGTGAGGATTAAACAAGTTACTATATGTAAAGTTCACTGAATGGTGTGGCATATTATAAGTGCTATATACCTAATTACTGCTATCATAGTGATCACATCATTAATATTTTTCTATAAAGAAGATAGGAATGCTTACATTAGAATTTGAAACAGATATTCCAAAATATTCAAAAACATAGTTTTTAAGGTCTCAAATAGATGCTTTCTGATACCAGACCTATTTTTATAAATTTGATGAACTAAATGTGCGTGTTAATATTGCTAATTTACTAATCCTAAAAGTAAATTCAGAATGTTGCCATAATCTTCAAGACTAATTTTATTTATTTATTTATTTGTTTGTTTGTTTGTTTGTTTGTTTATTTATTTATTTATTTATTTATTTATTTTTTGGCTCCCATCTCCAAGATTAATTTTACTAAGGACATGTAGCTACTATTTTCTAACATTTTAATGGCATTTAAGAAATGTCAGAATGGGCTAGTTCAGGATGTTCACTTGAAAATCGCTCTTTTGTAGAGATTCATAGTGACACTATAGGTTAGGATTATACACTGAAATATTATTATATTATTAACCCATAGACTATATTATTAACCCGTAAATATCCTTAACTATATTATTAACCTGTAAATATCCTTAGCTAGATTATTAAACTATTAAAGTATGTCTCTCTTAAAAATTCTTTTAAAAATTTTGAGCTACTTATACTTTCTGCTTTATTGCCTTCTAAAAACCTTTTTATTGTGAAGTGTGCATAGCCAGCATAAAGAAAAATCCCTAAATTTTCTAGTGATTTATTGACTCATTTTATGCGTGTCATGCATACTTCCAAACAATTTCACCAAAATTCTCCCAAAGGAACATTATTTTCTCCTCCACCAATGCTAAAATCTAGATTTCCAGTTCTTAGGAAGCCCTTTATCAATCAGCCAAACACCATATTGTCTTCTGGTGAAATAATATCAGTATGTAGACTACCTGTTTTATTTATCTTAGTGTTGTTCCAGACTTTAGAGTCATAATTAATCTCTCTAATTGTGTGTTGCTCCTAATTGACCCCTTTCACCTCAAGTTGATCATTTTAGGAAACAAAATACAATAGATTTTAGGATGTTTCCATGACTTTTTTTGAATAATCCAACTAGTCATCTCAGAAATTGTTTGAATAATTTGCATGTGTATCTTTCATTTCAAGATACTTTGAGATCTATTCTTTTTTTTTCAGTCCTACAAGATAATATTATAATTAACATTATTAATTATTAATATTATTTTACTGTTGAACAATCCAAATACTTTAAGTTTCTTGAGGATTATGTTTTTTCACTTGCCAATTCCTATAAATGTAAAGATTTTTCATTTTTTTTACCTATGATTTGAATTTTCCCGTTACTAGATTTTCCTTCTACCTATACTAGATTTTCCTTCTACCTAAAGTATATTCTTCAATAATCATTAACCTTTGAAAATGAATGGAGGATGATTTCTTGGCATTATTTGCTATCCCAGTCAGAACCAGCAAGCCTAGCATGTTATTCTCATATTTGAACACTTCAAGCCCAAAGGGCACTGCAATTATGTTGGAAATTGCTAAGCCTGAGGATATGGAGTTTTCTGTCATACTCAGTTGAGGAGTTGGACCATTTGAGTCTAAATAATGCTGAATCACTAGGTTGAAGGAGAATGTTGAGTATCTTATAGAAGAGAAGAAAGGAAAAGATTGGACTCATTACCAAATCCCCAATAATAAGTTCTTTCGAAATGACAGCCATTAGTCTTCAAATGATTTGCAGACCTGTCACTATGTCCTGTATCATGGATGCTGGAGGCTTCCATTGTAGTCACTTTCCTACACTTTCTTTGATAAGGTATTTATGCTCTCTACTTAGATTCCCCGCTGTAAAGAAGAAGTTTATGGCAGAGCTGAAAGAATTACGGCATAAAGAGCAGAATCCTTATGTGGTTCAAAGTATCATCAGTTTGATAATGGGGATGAAATTTTTTCGAATTAAGATGTATCCAGTGGAGGACTTTGAGGCCTCTCTTCAGTTTATGCAGGTAATGTTGTGAGAAGGAAAAATAAGGGGCTCTCAACTTAAACAACACCTTTCAACAGAATAACTAACCCAGAATGTGAAAACCTATTTACCAGTTGAAGTGAAAAATTTAAAAAATTCTACTCTCACCTCAATCCAAGACATGCTTTATAACCAAATAATAAAATTGTGGACTCATAATCTCATGTTTAAGCTTTCATATCATCTTTGGAGTAAGGTGTACTTATTTACAAAAAAAACAAACAATGTCTTATTGGTTTGCTCTTCTTTTTTTCCCACTGACTACATATTGTTCCATAAAAAAAATAATATTTTATAATTAACAGTATTGATTTGACTTTGTTCATTCAGAGATATCAGAACTTTAAATTCTCATAAGAAATGTTTTCTTTAATTTTATTGAGATGACATTTTTATAACATTATATAGGTTTCAGGAAAATAGCATTATAATTCAAAAGAAATTTTGTTCATTCATAAAAAAAAGAATTTTTAAAGTCATCCAAACTATAGATTTAGATTTCTATCAATGTTCATGATGCTGTACTAACAAAATAAAATGTTGTTAATAAGGATCTAGTAGAATATACAGATTTATAAAGTATCTGAAAGATTTTTCTTATGCTGCTGTGAATTAGATTTAGGAAACATTGATTAGTAGAGAGTTTAAGCATAAGACCTGGGGTAGTACCACTTCAAATCTACTAGGACAACTATAATTTTTAAAAAACCATTAACAGCTTGTGTTGGTGAGGTTATAGAAAAATTAGAAATTTATTATAGACTGCTAGTGAGAGTATGAAATGACACAGCCAATTTGGAAAACAATCTGTGAGTTCATTCAAATGGCTCAATCTAGAGCTGCCATTTAATTGAACAATTTCAACTTTTGGGTATATGCCAAGAGAATGAATAAATATGTCCAAACATAAACTTGAATGGAAAGAAATGTTTATAGCCCCATTAATCATAACTCAAATGTCTATCCACTATGAATAGATAAACAAAATGTATAGTGGAAGAATGCTATTCGGTCACAAGAAGGAATATAGTCCTAACACATTCTACCAGCATGAATAAGCCATTCAAATAATATGTTAGAGAACTTAGAATTTTTTCTAAGTGCCAATAGTACATAAAAGATAATTCATATCACAAACCACCAGAGAAATGAAAATCAAAACAATGCGATATCATCTTATACCGGTTAGAATAGCCATTATTAAAAAGATCTCTAACAATAAGTGTTAGTGAGGATGTAGGAAAAATAGAATCCTTGTGCAATATTGGTAGGAACAAAAATTGGTGTACCAGTTAGGGAAAATATGTAGGTCCTAAAAAGATAAAAATTGAATTAGAGTAGGATCCAGAAATTCCATTTCTGGACATTAATCAAATACTAACTCAAAAAGTATATGTATCCACCCCTGTGATCATTGCAGTATTACTTATACTAGCCAGGGACAAAACCTAAGTGTTCCTTAATGGATGAAGGCATAAGGAAAATATGATTTATATATGTGCGTGTCCATACTATGAAGCTTTATAGAGTTATAAGAAAATAAAATTCTACCATTTGCAACATCATGCATGAACTTTGAGGGTATTGTGTTAAATGAAATTAGTCAATGATAATACAATCATCCATATGTGTGTATATCTTTTAAATATACATATATATATATAAGATTAAAGAAAATTCAAGCCCATAGTTAGAGAATAAATTGTTGGTTGCCTAAGGTAAGGCTGTGGGAGGTGGGGAAAATGGGTAAGGGGGTAAGAAGTATAAACTTCTAGCTATAAAATAAGTCCTGTGGATATCATGTACAGTTTGGTGGCTATAGTTAATAATACCATATTACATATTTGAAAACTGCTAAGAGAATAGGTCTTAATAGTTCTTGTCACAAGAAACAGAATTTTATAATTATGCTGAGATGATTGTTAACTAGAAATTTCTCAATATATACAAATCTTGAATCATTTATTATATATGTGAAACTAATATTATGTTATATTATTATACCTTAATTTTTTTAAAGATTTAATTTAGAAAAAGAAAATATTATGCTACCAGCTAGATCAGATGCAGAATTTCATAAACATGTGATTTCATGTATATGAAATGTCCAGAACAGGCGCATCTGTTGACACAGAAAGTTGATTAGTGATTCCATGAGCTTGAAGGAAGGGAGTGTGAATAAAGAGAATGAGAATGACAGCTAAGGGCACAGAATTTCTTTTGATTGTAATGAAACACTTTGAATTTTGGCTGTAGTAATAGATATACAACTGTGAATATACTAGAAGCAATAGAATTATACTCATTAACCGGTGAACTGCATGATATGTGAACCACATATTGGTAAAATTGTCTTTGAAAAACAGAAAAAATATTTCATATGTTTCACACTTCTTGGATTTGAATTCAAGTTTACAAATATACAAACTCTTTGACCCTGGGCAAGTCAAGCTTAATCCATCCAATCTCACTTAACTTATCATCAGAATGATGATAATGACAGTAGCCTTAGAAAAAGGTTACGAGGATTCTCACCTAGGTAACTCTCAGTGTCAACTATTACTGTTGTTATCCCATTCTGAATCTAATAATTCACCTACCTATTTGCTTGAGTGATGATTTGAGATAGTGTTTACATCCATATACAAAATAGTATAGAAAAAAGACCACAAATCGAGTAACCATGGTGCCATTTTATATTGGGAAACTTGTCTCAATGACATTAATCTCTTAGTATGATTTGTTGTTAAGCTGTGAATTTTCAGGATAGCTTTTGGCCGTGGTCCCAATGTTAACTGAAGATAAGCGGTAACAATTAATGTAGCTATTCACAGGCCATTGCTAATACATGAAATTCTTCCATGAAACAGTATACCTAGTAATCACAGTAAGTTACTAACAAAAAGACTAGGAAGAAGAAAGAGGGTGACAGAATTCTGAACAAGCCAACATACCTATACACAAATCCCTGGACAATCTTTTCCATACCTTTTTCATAGATCATAGCTCACAGGCAAAAAAAGGCATCATTGCATTGGAATTATTCCAAAGGTCTAGTCTGACTTGGGAAAGAGAAACGTTCCAGATTTGCTTATGAAACTATTTCAGTAACAAACACACCTAAAATGTCAGGATTAGTAAGTAAACAGTTCTGGGTTCCAGCCTGTCAGAGCCTAAAGTAAGTTTAATGTTTTCTTCCCCTTCCCATGTTTACTTTCTCTAGGGATCTGGGGTTTGTGGGATCATCAAGAGCCAGGGCCCACACACAGTAGGTAGTTAACAAAAATGTGTTAGAAATGAGTGATTGAGTAAATCAGCTATTAATTGAAAGGATGACTATCTGCATGCTAGTTAAAGATATTTTGTTATGTTAGCATAGTAATTTGAGATAAACATAGGAAGAGTGAGAAAATTAGGCTTATTATTGTTTTGGGGGCCATTGTGAACTTAAATGTAACTGTTCAAATCCTGTGACTTTTCTTATAGATTATAGAAGGTGCTATTTTAGTATGACCGAATTAAGAACTATTTGCTAAAGTTTGATAAAATGCATTTTGTGTACCTATTTCAATCTAGTCTCCCTGACTACTCTTTTTCTACTATTCAGGAATGTGCACATTATTTCCTTGAGGTCAAAGACAAAGATATCAAACATGCTTTGGCTGGACTTTTTGTTGAAATTCTCGTCCCAGTTGCTGCTGTGAGTTACATTTTTAAGAGCTGCTTTAGATTGAATTGGAGAACTCACAATTTTATTAATATAATATTAAATGCATCTCTATTTCAGGCTGTTAAAAATGAAGTAAATGTTCCCTGCCTTAGAAATTTTGTGGAAAGCTTATATGATACCACGCTGGAACTTTCTTCTCGAAAGAAGCATTCCTTGGTTAGTAACTGCAGAGAATAAAATTCTTAGTTTAAATCTGTTTGACAGTTATAAGGGTTCCACAGAAATGAACTATCTACAACTCCTTCAAAAAAAAGACCACATTTCAAAATTTATTGTTGACCTTGATAACATATGATATGGACACTGGTTATATAAGAGAATTAGACCATACTATGTCAGATGGCCCTTAGTCTTAAGGGTTTTGCTGTTTATTTTCAAGATTGGCTTAACTTCATTTTTGTTTTAGTTTCTGAGTATTTTTTCCAATCTAAAAGCTTAAGTTTATAGCAACAGTTTGTCTTCTCAATTCCCAGAAATCTTAATGGTTAAATTCTGTTTTAATACTTAGATTCAAAATGGAACTAGGAAGAAAAGAGAGTTTTAAGGCATTTACCAATAGGAAAGATTCTCTGAAGACTTGTAAAACAATTTGAGGGAATTTTGCTCTTTATACTAAAGAGCACTATATAAATTCCTACAACCTTTTGCCAGCAAGTGGATACTAGATGTAATTATAATAATCTAGCAGGTTTATGCTAGTTTTCCAAGCAGGGACATCACCACCATTATTTGAACAGGTACTCGGAGTTGTTTTGCTGGTCAGTGGTGATGAATTTGCATGGTTGTCTACATTCTGTGGTCATTGGAACTAACAGGTTGTATTTTTCTTTTTGCTTTCCTTTACTAGCTCAAGTCATATTTTCACTCAGTGGTAGCAGTAATTCAAATTTAATTTTAAGCTCAGTTAATGAAAAAAAGAACATGTCATGGATTGTTTGCCACTGAATCTCACTATGGCAATTGTTTTTTTGTTTTTGTTTTTGTTTTTACTATTCTAGTTAAAATGAAAGAGCCAGTGACACTTTTGTTTAAATCTTCACTAGGCAATTTTTTTGCAACTGTAAAGGTATATGCTATCTGACTCAGCAAAATGGTTATGGGTTCTGCATATTATTTTTTGAGTAGCCTCCCATTTAGTTTGTCTTCTCCAATTGCTGTGGGAAACTGGCCCAGTTAGGCAGGAAAAGCACAGTAGCACCTCTGTTTATTTAGTTGTAAGCAAATTCCTCCTGTGGTTAAATTTGTCTTGGTGGAGTTTACCAATGCAATAACTTTCTTTTGGAAATCTTCTTTAACTACAGAAAAATTGCATGTAAAAGAAAGTATAGCCTACCTCTAAGACAGGGACAAACTAGTGGTTGTTTATGAGCAAAAAACCAGTAACTTTTTCAAAATCAGCATACCTTCTTGCTTTTCTTTTTCCTGAGGATTAAGACTAATCTAAGATAGTGAATTTAGGGTCGGCTTTAGCTCAGGCAGTTATTTCATCACTTCAGACTATTAATCCCTGAGATCGTGAGTTTGCTTTTAAAATTAATAAGTAAAGACACAGTGAATCAGATTTCCATATATTATACACAAAGCTTTTCATACACTACACATAACTAGATTATTCCATCACCACCATCATCAGAAAATATTTGCGAAATGCTACCTCTGCACAGTACTTGTTGGGTTTGTCATGTTTATTTTGGCCACAGAGGTAGACAAAGAATGTGGTTACCTGGTTTGTTGAAATAGAAATCATCCTTGAATTCATCTTCTTTTCCACAGGCCTTGTACCCCCTGGTGACCTGTCTGCTCTGTGTCAGTCAGAAGCAACTGTTCCTGAACAGATGGCACATTTTCCTCAACAACTGCTTATCCAACCTTAAAGTTAGTATTTGTCAGCTCAAAAAGTTTATCATAAAACTATCTATAGTTTTCAGGCAGCTTTGTGGGCTTTTGATACTGTGCTGTTGGAATATTTTTAAAAAATTAATGAATTCTTATTATATATAGTCAATTTTAAAAGGTGACCATAGATAAGAGAAAAAATACTTCAGATTTTGTGAAGAAATCTTTTTACTTTGAAAGTAGAATTAAATATCCTATTATATAAATCTATTGTCACATTTTATTTAAAGAATTTTTTTATGGAGGGGACCACATTTAGCTGAGAGTAGCAGGTGATTTGATTTCAGAAGTGCATCTATACCTCTTCCATCCTTCCTTCACCCTCCAGTGTAGGGAAATATTTTGGGGGAAAAGTTCAATTCTATGGAAGGATTGACCCAGTAACAGAAAACACTTATTTCCTGTCACTGTTATTCATAATAATTTGAAGGTATTCTATTCAAATCACGTGACAATAGATCAGTTCTAGTCATATCATTAACAACTGCTCTCTAGGTAAGCAGCAGAGATGCTGGGTTATAGGAGTTAAGTGTTGATCTGAGAGGCCAAGGATTCAAGTTAAAACAACCATAATGATTAATTTGAAAATTGACTTTATAACTTTTAAGTGGTAAACATATTTTAAGTTTTAGTGAACTGTTGACAAGTCTACTAAATGAAAATCATCCCTAATATTAATACTCATAGTTTGTATTTTTCATTTGCTTCCAATTGTGTTGTGTCCAAGGATTGTGAATTTCTTTTACGAGTTTGATACTTCATTTGAATTGAAATATATAATTATAAAATCCTGTAATTGTTTTTATTCTTTGACTTGTCTTTTTTTTGTTGTTGTTCTAAGATACTTTAATTTCATAAAGTGGTTAAGGTTAATTATATTACTTTGGCATTTACTATAATTACAGAATAATCTGCATTAGGGCTGTTTTAAACACCAACTCTGTATCAGCTCCAAAAGATTATTGTGAAATTGAAGATTATAATCATGTATTTTCTTTAAATTGGCAGTGAAATATAATAATGGTGGCTATAGAATTAAGTTTTTAAGTCTTCTAAAAAATGAAATGTTTTTATGGATTATCAGCTATTATGAGACTGGACGTTTTCAGATATTTTGTTTATGTACTTAGGGTTAATCCATCATCATGAGAAAGTCAGTGCCATTTTTGTTATTTTGTCCCTTTTTTTAGTTCATTCTTATAGCAGCTTTACTTTTTTTGCTTTGATATTTACTGATAACTTGCTCCGTGGTAGTCACTGAGAATATAAAGCGTAATGGACTAAAACTTCTGGAACTCATGTCTGGTAGAAAGTAATACAGTGAAAGAACAGAACTGCATCTAGAAGACAGAGCAAGGACACTTGGCATTGTCTCTGGGTGAAGAAGGAAGTAGAGGGGCAGGGAAATGTAATAGAAGAGGTGACAGCTACTGGACCTTACCAAGAAGTAAAAATTTTCCAAGTAGACGGGGGCTAAGAAGGCATTTCAGGCATTCAGGAAATTTCAAAAGGGATGCTACAGTGTGTGGGGGGTACCTAACACTAGGTGGATTTTAAATTTTAAATGTAGAGAAATATATATCATATTTGGAGTTTAAGAATACCACTTGACTGCGCTGATAATGGACAAGGGTCAAGGAAATGGTTTTAGCAGGCTATTGTAGCAATCAATGATAATATCTTGAAATAATAAAAATCAACCACTAGTACAAAATCCACAGGTCAAACAAAATAAAAACTTAAGTTAACCATTTTCTTCTTCAGTGTCTGTGGGAGCAAAAATAGACAATCTCAAATATATTCTTAAAATTGAAAAGTCATTGGTCACAAGATGTACCAAAAAAGTAAATGTGGATGGGAGATCAGCAAAAAGATAAAAGAAGTTGAAGTGAAATAGGACAGTAATGTGAATCTTTTAAACTAAACATCTCAGTTATGAATATTACTCATCCATAAAAAATGACAAATTTGATGACTTTTGGATTGCATGGATGTACTTAGAAGAAATCATAATAGCAGAAACAAGTCAGAAAGAAAAAGACAGGAACCAAATGGTTTCACTAATATATGGGATATTGGAAAAACAAGCAAAAGACCAGGAGGAAAAGACAAAGCAAGCTAAGATCCAAAGTACACAACTAGGTGGGGTGCGGGCCGGGGAGATGAGGGGAACAGTCAGGGAGGGAAGGAGGTGAGTGATCCCCAGGAAAAACAAAGATGTAAAATATATATATAAGTATATATATATATATACTTCTATATATATATATATATATATTTATATAGAATATATATATATATTTATATATAGAATATATATATATTTCTATATATATAAGTATATATATATATAAATTAACTAATGAAAAATTAAAAAAATTAAAATCTCAGTTAAGCTCCACAGTGAAGTATGGATGATACTTGTCTGACCCTACCATGATTCACAGTGTGAGATAATGCATGTGAATGCATTGGATAACACGACTATGCAAACAAAAAAGCACATATACTAATAAAGGGAAATTGACAGAGGTGGTGGAGACCTTTCCACTAACTTGGAAACTCCCTGAAATCAGGGAATACATCTCCTTGTTTGTTGCTGAATCGTTGTGACTTGTGTATAATAGTTACTATGTGCAGGGACAGTGCTTTATATTATATGTACCTTAACTCATTTAATTTTCATAACATTTCTGTAAGCCACAACCAATGGCAAATTGCAAAACAGAATAAATTCACATGTAGGTAGTATGTGTCTAGAATCTGCTTTTAATCACCAACTATTTACATCAGAAACATTTGCATATTTGGGGTGATTAGAATAAGAGTGTTAGAGCTTTAAAAATTTAAATGATAGTATATGTTAAATATGACTTTATTAGTTTCAAGTCCTTCTAAGTAACCAAAGGCATTCAATAAATTAAAAGGTATATTCTATTTGTTTTACTAATGGCAAAGAAAAAGCCTTTATGTATAAATGTGTGCTTCTTAGAATTTGGGTTTATTTCCCCTCTGGAGCTAGAAAAGTAGTTATAATGTATTTTTGGAAAGATAAACACACAAAAATATCTGTGAAAAATCCAAAATAGAAAAGGTTCAATGCAGGGTGGCAGGTAGGTCATACCAGATAGTAAAACACATTATACAAGTGTGTTTACTCAAAAATTAAAATTATGTGATACTAACACATGAATAGACTAATAGAAAAAAAGAAAACTAGAAAAAGACTAAAATGTATAAAGAAACTTAAAATTTTATAGTAATATTCACACTAAAAGGTCATCTTAAAGCTACATAGATAAATCTATCTTTCCTTAATCTAAAAGAACCACTCCCTATCACTTTTCTATAGAATATATGTGATTCATTTGTTCAGAAGGAAGTTAAACTTTATCTGAGATCAACTCTGTAAAAATTATGAATTCTTATAAAAAAGGAAAAAGCACCCAAATTACCTACTCTCACAATAAACAGCAATAAATAATAAAAAAAATCTTAAACAGTAATAAGAAGATAAATAAATTAATATAGAGGGGAAAGTAACATAAAAGCAAAAGACCTATAAAAAGGTTGAAAGTGATAACTTAAAACCATGTAAGTGCTAGAAGATACAAGTTCCTTAGGGCTAGAGGGAAAAGATAACCTTTTACACGCTCACCTTGAAGGAGAGATTAAAACATCATCATCCAAAACTACTCTGTCTTGCCCTCATAGTTAATTGGGTCCTACTTCATACATTATTTACTCAGAAAGTATTGGAAGGTAAAGACCCCATCAGTTCCTTGTAATCACCCTGCTACTCACTGCAGACATTCAGAGAAGAATAATTGCCATATATCACCACTTAATCTGCCATCCTACGTCTTGGATTCTCTTGTAGAATAAAGACCCCAAGATGGCTCGAGTTGCGCTGGAATCTCTTTACAGATTACTTTGGGTTTACATGATTCGAATTAAATGTGAAAGCAACACAGCTACCCAGAGGTAAGAGCTGTCTTGGTTAATGGTAACCACTTCATTGAGGTAATGGTAAACATACCTCCCCGCTCATGAAGAGGGGGGCTTCATTTTATTGCTTCTTAAGTTAACCTAATTAGAAGCTATTGAAAGCTGACATTTACTAAAAGATCTAAATTTCAAAAAGTTCTAAGTCCTAAGAACTTCTCAGGCTTGGCTTAGTCACTGGCATAGCAGCCATTGCAGACAGTCCAGGCCCCTACCAGGACTGCCAATCCTGTGTCCAGCATGCCATGCATCACTTTAACAAAGGAAACAGTTTTAATTTTCCAACTGCCCTTAGTTTTCCAGAAAAGCTTTCATAGAGTAATTATGCTAATGGAAAAGGGATGAAGTGGTTTGTTTTCTTTTTCTGAATTCTCTCTGATTCTTAGATAAGGTAAAAAACATCTGCCATTTTCTCTTAAAGCACTGGAGCTCAGCCAATCTTGCTTGTTTTCTCTTTTCCCCCCTTATCTTTCAGCCGTCTTATAACCATCATCACAACACTTTTCCCCAAAGGGTCCCGTGGTGTGGTGCCAAGGGATATGCCTCTAAACATCTTTGTGAAAATCATCCAGTTCATTGCTCAGGTAATGGAGTAGTTTCTGGCAGCGAGTCTTCTAATTCACTTTAAGTTGTCTCCTAGTGAAGTACTAACAGATAAAGATTCTAAAATAATATTTTATGTTTGTAGACTTTTCAGAATGGTTCTGAAAGTGTTTTTGCACATAACTTTTTTTTCTCAGAACAAATTGTGATAGTACATTAAGTGTTTCACCCTTTGACAAGTGAAGGAACCGAGAGACAGAGTTCAAGTGACTCATCTAAGGTCACAGAACCTAGTAGTGAAAATAGTCTGTGACTCTTAATCCCTGTTTTTTCCTAATTCTCTGGATTCTGAAAATCAGGAGGAAGTTGATGTTTGGATCTGATGTTTGAAGCATATCAAAAGAAGACAACTGAGTGAAATTTGAAAAGTAAATAATAATGCTCTTTCATCTTATAAAAGAAGAATTTAAT
This sequence comes from Uropsilus gracilis, assembly GCA_004024945.1. Taxonomy (NCBI): domain Eukaryota; kingdom Metazoa; phylum Chordata; class Mammalia; order Eulipotyphla; family Talpidae; genus Uropsilus; species Uropsilus gracilis. Next base: position 25,181 of record PVHY01010569.1, read on the forward strand.
ACAAATAATAGCATTTATCAAGAACTTTATCGTACTAAATTCTAAGCCCTTCACGAGTACTCATTTATTTAAAAACTGGACTCAGTATATTATATGTAGTTTTTAGTGTGTAGTATACTATTTAAGCCCAAGTTGTTTGCTTTTTAAAATCCTTGGTCAGTGAATGCTTTTACCCCAACTTTGACGTGGGTGTGACTTACAGAGGAGCATCAACAGATGTTTATTCGAGCCCAGCTTCTGCTATAAGCCAGCTCTATAACCTTAAACAAGCCAGAGATCATGTTTTTCCCTCAGCTTTTAAATTCTGTATAAGGTGGAAAATGCAGTTTACCTCAGGATCTTCTATGAATGAAGGGAAATATTAGACATGAAAATTCTGTTAAAGTACTGCTGATACATATGCACAAGTTTCCATCATTACTTCATAGACTCTTTGACTTGATATCTCTCTCTACATTTGGTACAATGAAATGCCTCTATAAGAAATGCCTCTATAAGAAATGAAATGAAATGCCTCTATAAGAAATGCCTCTGTACTTAAAGAAGAGACATTACTAACTTTGCAGGCAAATAAATGAATGTAACTTTTCTAGATGTAATTATCAGGTGATTGTGTTTTGCTTATTCTGAAAGGTGCTATATGAAGTGTACTTGACTTATCTTAGTGTGATCATTGCTTGACATTCTTAGACTATCATTTAAATTTTCTCAGGTATGAATCTTAATCCATCTTCCTTGAATTATTCATTTCCCTTGCCAAATTGTCTGTTATAATATGAGCCATAAAATTTGTAACATTAGAAAATAGAAGACAATGATAGATTTACAATGACACTTTTTAAAGGACATTTTGAATTAGGGTTCAGAAAGTTAGCATCTGCCATTCAAGCAGAAAGTGTTTGAACTGTGGGTAAGCCCACGTACTCCAAGTATTTGAGTGTTTTATTTTGTTATTAGCCGTTCCATGCTTATGGGGCAAATTACATATGTCATGCAATGAAGGTTTTTCAGCACACCACATGGACACAAAAGCAACTACACCAGCAGTTCAGACAGGCTTATCTCCATTCAGGGATCCTCATTGATCCAAAAAGCTGAGCAGTACCTATCTTCTATGAGCACCTGTTTGGTGCAAATAATGAAAACAGACATTTCATGTTGAATTTGTTTTCTGACACTTTAATTCTATTTTGCTATTTTCACTACAGGAAAGATTAGATTTTGCAATGAAAGAAATCATTTTTGATTTCCTTTGTGTGGGAAAACCAGCAAAAGCCTTCAGTCTCAATCCAGAGGTATGACTCATCCTTTCATATACTTCTAACACAGCATGTGTAACAGAAACATACCTTTGTTTTGCAGCTTTTGGGAATGGAGTAAAGAACATGTTTGTAAAATCTTTTATGTGTTTCTCTCCTTATTGTTTAATGAAATATCATAGATGTTGGAGTTTTACGACTAAATTTTACAACTTAGAATGATGAAAAGTTCATATGCTACCATATTCTGTTCTTATAGTGTAAATCTTACTCAGAAAGATAATCTGTCACTTCAAGACTTAAGTTTCATTTTAGATAAGTCAGTACTTTCACTTTTAACTCTTGATGCAAATTAAAAAGTTGGGTATTGGAAAGTGATAAAACAAAAAAATAGTATATGATAAGATACTAAAATCTACTAAAATTCATTGTATAATGTTTCTATGATGGCATTTAAATTCAAGATCAAAGAAGATGAAACATTTGTATGACTATAACAGCTTTATTCGTAATAAAAAAAACATGAAAGTAACTCAATTTCAGCAACTGGTGAATAGCAAATCAAATTGTCAGCCATCAATAAAATGGAACACTATTCAGCAATAAATATATATAGAACTGATACTGAACATTTCAAAAGCATTATACTAGATAAAAGAAGCAAGACACAAAGGCAAGGTATTCTTTCATTCCGTTTATATCACATTCTGAAAAAAACAAAAATATGGGCTGAAATTAGAGAGTGGGTGTCAGTTGCTAGTGTTGGAGAGGCACAAATAAATTTTTGAGGGTGATGGAAATATTTGTATCTTGACCATTGGCAGTGGTTAATTGACTATATGTTTCTCAAAACTCAAAAACTCAAAACTATAACTAAAATGAATGAATTTTTCTATGTGCAAATTATAACTCTGTATACTTGATTCAAAACAATAAAGTTGAGATTCCATCATACAATACAGCAGCAACTTTGCAGGTATTTACTTTAATCCTTACCATAACCCTATATTATCAATAGGTGTTATTTTTCTCATTTTACTGACATGAAGCTGAGGTGGTCTTGGAAAATTAACTTTTCAAGATGAGACAAATAATAAAAGGTAAAAATATTCTATAGAACTATGTAAAATACAAAAAAATATATATTGTTGAAAATATGTGCCCCTCAAATATCTCATCTTCCTTCTGTCCTTAGCGTTGTCTGGAGGGAAGAAAAACTAAAAGAATTAGCAAGGATGATTCATAAATTGTATAGTGCATTTGTGTGATTGTGATCTGACCATTTATGTCTATCCATAGTTATTCTATCAGCATTATATCTCCTGAGTTGAAAAATTTATTTACCCATCCAAAACTATTTTTTCTATGTCTTGAGAAAAATATGCAAGTGTAGAAAGCATTTGGCAAACAAGTCAACAACCAAATTAAAGTATACAACTTGGGGAGGTGGACAGGGTGGGAACGTTCAGGAAGTGGTGGGTGAACCCCAGCAGTCACAAAGATGTGAAATTTATTATAAATAAATTATTTTTTAAAAAGAATAAAGAATTATAAATTCTTTCAAAAAAAGAAAACATTTTATGGAAATTCTACAAAATAAATGACTGAACTGACTTTGTATGCAGTCAAATTTTTATAGTTAATACTCTTTCATTCTAGAAACAGGGCAGGTGCATTGGTCTTTTCTAGAAATGGAAAAAGAGAAGGCCATAAAATCATTAGGAACACATTGGACTGAGTATAAGTTCTAATGTCCAAAGAAAATTTCACCAAATCTAGGTTAAAATTTCTTTATGCCTTGAAGCCTGTATTAGAAGTTTTAAAATAAAAACAATAGGTGATTTTTATAAACCTGATTAGGCTGTATAGTTTCCCACCTATTACTTATGTGATCTCAGTTTCTCCACCTGAAAAATAAGAGTAATTGTACCTTCCTTGTGTGGCATTTTAAAGATGAGAGTTACTGTGCAGGTCTACATGTATTTTAGGGACTCAATAAATTGTTGCTAGGTTATTAATAATAGTGTAGGTAATCATTATTTTCTGGTGTAGGACTACTTTGGGAATTTATTACTTCTTGTGTTTTGAAAATAGGAGTATAAATGTTTTAGATATGGCTGCTTAAGTAAGTACAGATGTTTTAGTACTTTTTGACTTTTTAAGGTTAGTGCTTACTGAGTCATCTTTCAGAATCACTGTAGTGCCTAACCTGAGCATAAGGAAGAGAACAAACTGGTCCAGAATGGCATTTCTTCTTATAAGCTCATGTGTTACCGTTTCTGAGGCACTGGATTTTTAAAAATTTATTATAGCTTGTTAACCCTTATGAACAAAAGTCAACAACTTCAAGTTCAGTGCAGATGACTTTTGTGGCTTCCACTTGGAACTCCTGTTTGTTTTCAGTCACTCCCTGTGATTCAACACCTGTGGTACCTCTTTCCTTTCAGAGATTAGGACCTTTTGTTTACCTTGGTTGCCACTGCTCCAGAGAAAGACTGCCTATCCCTTTGAGGTACACCCAGAATCCCCAGATTATGATGCATGACCACCTCAAACATGCCTCCCAAGTTTGGTGACAATCTTACTATTTGTTTGCTTGTGAAACAGCAAAATCAATAACAAAATTTTCATTTTATTTTCATAGGTTGCAACTAAACCATTGTGCCTTTTCAATTGTTCTCCCATAGTAATTACATGGCAAGCCAAACTTAACTTCTCTGAAAGAGTAGCAAGTTCACTGTGTCTTCTTTTTAATCCTGAGCATATTGTTTTTCACAGAGAATGAACATTGGTTTGCGTGCATTCTTGGTAATCGCTGATAGCTTGCAACAGAAAGACGGTGAGCCTCCCATGCCGGTCACAGGAGCTGTTCTCCCTTCAGGAAACACATTGAGAGTGAAGAAAACATATTTGAGCAAAACACTAACTGAAGAGGAAGCCAAAATGATAGGTGGGTTTCAAGGAATGTTACAACTGAGCCTTAGTAAGCCTCTAAAATGGCCAGTAAATATTTACCCTAAGTGAGAGACACTTTTAAAATATCTTTATAAAAGTAGCTGATGAAACATTCCAACATTAATTGTTATGATTGATTCATGCTGTGCTTTGTTTTACTGCCCTTTAAACTTCTTTGGAACTTCCTGGTAAATATTTTGCCATTTAAATGTTAGACTTTAATCTATGATCTTTTCAAATTTCTAATATTGGTTATCTACATTTATAGTAAATTTCTAAGACATCTGTGTGCTTTGTTAGATAAACCTGTTTTTAAAGTAACTATATATATTCATTCATTTTATAGTTCCTTGTATTCTTTTTTTTTTAAATAAAGTTAATTTAATTTGTTTTAAACATGACAACCCCCACACATGCCAGATTATACTGTGGGATTAACCAACATGAGATTATTTTCTTTTTAATATAGTTATTTTAATCCAAGAAGGTGCTTTTCCACATTTGTTTCTTGAGTACCTAAATTTAGGAAGCTATACAAAGTTACTTCATGGATTTCCAAGGCCTGATGGAGACCCATGGGGAATCTTTATTGCTATAAAATATTTATTTTAGTTACTTAGTGCCTACATAAACTTAAAAATATTTAATGAGTGAAAAATAACTACTAAAAATTATTGCAGTTCAAATATTAATTTACTTTTCATTTACATTATATAAATATATTAAATGCATAAACATATGAAAAATATATATACCATACATATTTAGCTTCTACTTAGGACACTTACACAACATTTAATGAGAACAGTAAAATTTGTGTAACTAAAACAATTTCCTTTATTTTAAAATTTATAATAATATGAGGTAATTTTGTTTCTTTAATGAAAAAATCGCACATATTTCAGAGGATAATAGGGATTTATTAAAACCCCAACTCAAAATGGAAATTATCTTTCATTCAGATAATTACTAATAATTGTTAATTTTCTTGTACTTACTACAAACATTAAAAATATTTTTTAAAAAGATTTGTCTATTTTACCATTTGTTTCTAGAAAATAATTTCTCTTTGAACTCCTGGAATTCCAATTTCTTTAATTTAAATGATTTTTGATGAACACCTACTAAACATAGGGAACTATGCTAAGAGTATGGCAAATAAGAGACTAAGACTCAGCTCAAAGAAGTTTTCGTTAAAAACAGTCATAGAATTTAAGCTAGAATTTTATTATTTGTTAGGTTTAGCCAAAGGTATAACTATAACACATTTTTTCAGGTATGTCATTATATTACTCTCAAGTACGAAAAGCTGTGGACAACATTTTAAGGCACCTTGATAAAGAAGTAGGAAGGTGTATGATGCTAACTAATGTCCAGATGTTAAACAAAGAACCGGAAGACATGATCACGTGAGTACAGGAATAGTGTAATTACCAAATGATGCCTCAGAGCTTCTTCTCATTTGTTCTGTGTCTTGTTCTTATCTTCTTTGAATCAGGATCCTAAGAAATGTTAAAGACAGTAAGAACATACTTTAATAATTTGACTAACTTTAAAAATTAGGTATCTCCAGTATCAGCAGTTCAGTGAATTAGAAAATGAGGCCCAGGTCTCATTTATTGAGCCACATTTTTCAGAAGTGATGTTTTGCTGTCATTTTTTGATCACCAACTTACAGATGATCAATCTTTATCAGTCCCAAGTTCACTTGTATTTAGTTACAGTGCCCAAGCACTGAAAGCTGAAACTCTTTCATATTCTACACAACCATGTCATAGAAATAATGGATGTTCAGAAAGAATCTGTGGGGTCATGTGCTCTTAGCCAAATTCTAAAGATCTGCAATTTGTAATTAGAGCTCTGCAGAAGAAACTCACATAACTTGGATTTGATACTTTTTTATTTTCTACTTTTAATTAATTAAAGCAGAAACTAGAATTAAGTTATAATTTTGCATTTAAGAAAATTTGGATTTATGAAATAAATTAGATTTGGCTCCTGTGGCATAAATTTCCAAAGATATCATTATGAAAATTTCCTTTGCCATTCAGTTTATTAAATTTCAAATACTAGAATTAGTCAGAAAGCTGTAACTTAAGTAGGGGAGTTCATATCATATATGCATTTTAATTACAATTGTAATGACAAAAATAAGAATAAGTTTAAAGCATGTCAAAATTAAGGAATAATTTTAAATACCTCTTTTTTAGTATATAAAATTAAAATGAAAGCTTCTTCCTCAAAGCCCCACTTGTTTCATTATAGGGAATCTTGAACTCTGTGACCATCCCTTGGAGTAATATTTTCCAGGTCCTTCCCTATAGCAAAACAAATATATGTCATGCTTTTTTTGTTACTAAAATGGGATTGTATAACACATTATCCTGTAACTTACCAGTCATCTTATTTGAGTGATGTAAAGATCATATTCATTTAGACTTTTCAACTGAAGAGTTAGCAGAATTGAAACTGACCAAGGTTAATACATTTAATATACTATCTACACCTCTAGTTTTCATTTCCCAAATTGCCACATTGTCAGTAGCCTTTTAATTTCATTACTGTCTACTCTATAAATATATTAAAACAGTTTTCAATTTAAAATATAGAAGATGCAGGGAATGTTTTGGTTAGTTCCTCTAATAATAATAAATATATAAATACCTTTAAAGGAAAACTAAATTTATAATGAAGACCTCCTAAGATAAGACCTCCTAAGACCAAAACAATATATTCAAAACCTTTAAAAAAATATGGTTTTAAAACATCTCATTTGTATTTTAACCAATATTTTAAACTATCCCAAGTAGACCTAGAAATAGTCTTCATGGTAAGCTTTAAGATGAATTCCTGAGTAGAAAAAACTTACTACAACACTTCCAAAAAACAAGAAGACACTTTAGGGAGCCATGATGAGTGCCTAGGAGAAGAGGGCGGAAACCCACAACAGACCAAAGGGAACAAGTCATTGGAGACAGTATTGCAGATTAGTCCACTATCTCCCTGGATCATGCTTAACAAATGAACTTGAACACCAGATATTCTATATTGCTCCATTTCCCTCCCTCACTCCCTCTATGGTGGCTCATTCGAGCAAATAATAATAATATTTTAATATCTGCAAATAAAAATTATGTCTTTTGGGGAATTTATATGCTTCCTGTAAAAGCTCAAAGAGCAAGGACTGCAGTAGTAATAGGAAATCATGCCCCAGTTAGAGTTTCTGATCTAGACATGCTTTAGTAGCATGGGAGTCTGGCAGAAATCATACTTCAGGTCAGGCAGGGTCATCTGCTTTCCAACAGATAGGAAAACAATTCCAGCTGTTACAGCATCTGGGGAGCAAGGTAGCAGAACTTTTTCAACAACTCACTGTGTTGCAAATGAACTTAGGAGAAATGATTAGGCTCCAACTCTGTGCACCCACTAAAGATGTCATTTGAAGACTTTTCAACTGATTGAACACTAGTATCCAAGTTTCCTCTTCTGGAGTCCTTATCATCCATTTCATGCAAAAAGGACTATGGAAAAGGAAAGAAAATAATCTAAGAACTTTCTGCAAGAGCAGGGTATTTCAGAAGTCAAAAATATATGTTTTGTTATTTAAATAAGCCATTTTGTATTTTTAATTTAATTTTTAATGATTCATTAAATGATTTAATGATTTAAATATTCTTTCTTACACTGTTGTATTCCTAATCATACAAAGCACTAAAAAGTAATGTCACAGAACAAAATTGCTGTCTGACTATCATCTTTAGATTATATAAAGATGGATTCTGCTTGGTTCCATTTCTATTCTGATCACAGTTACTTTCCAAAAAAGAATTACTTCTTACTACTTTGCATTCTGTTATTTAATTGCTCTGATTGCATTAATTTGGTGACTATTTTGTATTTATTCACCCAAGACTAAGTCTTCAGAATCTAATTAGAAATCAGAAATGGGTGCATAACTTTATGTATTTCAGGATTCTACTTGATATTATAAGTAACTTATTTTTGGAAGCAATTATTTGTTTAACAAATTGAGTGAGCAAACTAGATAGAACATAAGTCATCAGGGAAGAAACTTCCAGGTGACTTGCTTCTTAGAGTCTCCATTTCTTGTATATATTAAAACCCAATTTTAAATACTGAATGTCAGAATAACTGCCATGTATTTCTTATTCATGGGTGCATTTAAGCTTTTCAGTGATTGCTCTGTTTCAAATGCAGCCCACAAACCCCATGCAAGCAATATGATAGAATGCTATTAATATTGAGATTTTTCTGTCCGTTATATATGTCTGTGTAATATTTACATCTTTATAAGTTACCTTAGGACTGACAAAGCTATAAAGAACATAAGCATTTGTTAATTATAAGGAGCCAACACCAGGTTGTGACTCAGAGAGCATGGATTCTAATCTTTTTCATATGTTTTATCAGTGTTTTGAAGATTTTACAACCTTTTAACCTATGTTTAAACCTTGTTTTTCAAAGGGGTGAAAGAAAGCCAAAAATAGATCTTTTTAGGACCTGTGTTGCTGCTATCCCTCGACTACTTCCTGATGGGATGTCAAAACTTGAACTTATTGACTTGCTGGCCAGGTAGGTGAGGGCTGTGGTGTGCATTATCTGACCAATCTTGATTTTACTACTTTGCCCTGGTTCCTTAAAAACTAGCATAGTTAATAGCAGCTGACTAAATGAGATATTAGTCTAGGTCTGATGTAGAGGAAATAAAGAGTCTGGGGGTGGGGGAAGGTGGGTAGGATATGATCAGGTGGGGGGGTTCCCCAAGTGTGAAGGATTTAAAATCCAATGTGGGGAAGCAAATGCACAAGAATATAAGACAGTTAACAGTTCAAGGACTGAAACTTTTCAAGTAAATCTCACAAAAGTGTGATACATGACTTTAGCAGGTAAAGAACTTCCACTGATTTAGGAAAGTCAGTAAATAACTCCAGGTGAAAGGTAGAACTTGAACTGCCCTTTGAAAGAAAGTTGGAATTTAGGTAAAGGAAATAAAAAACAGCAAAGAGTTCATTGTTCAGTATGGTCTGATTCCTAATTCAGTGTTCAGAGACTCCAAGGTATCCCAAGTGCGTAAGGTGGAATCTAAGTTAATTTTAGTACTTCAAAAAGCTGCCCCCAAATCATGTATTTAGCACCTTCCCATCTTTCATAAGGATGCAAACCTTATGAAACACAAAATGAATTAACTGTGAGTTAAATTTTGTCATTATAGGTAAGTAAACATAATTATCTCATTTGATCTAACTTTCTGGTTGACAGCTGTGCATGTCTTTAAGTTGAAAATTAGAACTGTCTTATTACCTAAATGTAGTTTAAAAGACAAAAATCATTAAAAGCAAGAGGTTCATAGAGGGAGCATGGTGGGGGGTAGAAAAAGGTTACCTACTAACCAAGTTCTCACAAATATAAAAAACTAAACTCTTACCCATCAAAGTAAAGCATAAATATCAAAAAGCCTGGTAAACTCAGTTTAAATAACAAAGGCATCCTACAAAAAGGCTAATCATCATCTATCCTAAATAAGTGCCATCTATCCTAGGTAAGCTAACACCTATAAAAAACTAGCCCCCCAGTAAAACTACCGTCAAGCAAAAGGTATTTGTAATTGCTAATATGTGTTGCATAAACTATATAAAAGCTGTGTAAAAAATAAACTCGTGGCCAGCGGATCAAAAAAAAAAAAAAAAACAAAAAAATAAAAACCGCTATGCCCTCCTGCCCAAAAAATCATCTTAATCATCTTAATTACAATCCTCACCCCTGCCCTCATGCACCGTTCCCCACCGCGGCTGGACCATGGAGCATGAGAAAGAACAAGTCATCCTTGACTTGAAAAAGAGAAAGGAGTTTAGACACCCAATGATAAGAAATAGAGTTAAGACTGGAGAGGCAGATTTCCAGCTATTCTTTATCTTTATATGAGGCAAAATTAGTTTAAAACACTACATAGGTTTAGGTATACAGTTTCTCATCTCAAACACTGTGTATTTCTCACCACAGCCACCACCAAATGTCCAATAACCACCTACTACCAAGCTATTCCCTCCTCCTTCTTCCCTGGCAACTACCATTTTTACCCAGAGTCTCAGGGTTTGTTTTTGTTTTTATTGTGTTTGTTTGACTGCTTTCACTACACCTTATATCCTTCACATGAGTAGAATGTTATATCACTTGTCTTCCTCCTTTTGACTTATTTCACTCAGTTTTCTCAATATACATTTATATTGCTGAAAATGGCAATTAGCTGAGTGAGATTTTTTTCAAGGGGAAGAATAACACGATTTTTAAAAACTTGTGATCTGAAATTATTTAATTCTTCAACCCGTGTCTCTTTTTTTCCCCTGGTAAAATTGGAGTAGTACTTCTCACCTCATGGCACTGCTATATGGCATATGTACTCTCTGGTCAGTCCTAGGGAAAAGGTGTCAACAGGGAAAAGACTAAAACTACTGAAGTGGAAGTAAAGCTCATTTATTCCAACAGCATTCTAGTTGGTGATGAGCATGCACAGTCTTCTGAAATGCCAGTCTTGGTGTCTTTTGGCAATCCGGTAAAGTCTCTAATGCTATTTTGTTGTGATTCTATGTGGTAAACTCTTTGTTCTGGAATGACCTTATGAGGCCTCTTCTGTTGACACTGAATCTGCAGCACCACACATGTCAGGAGCGAATTCTGTTAGAAATTGTTGGAATGTCAGTGCTGTTTATAGTGCACCTGCATCTTACAAAACCCAAAGCAATGGCTGCTGTTTTTATGAGGGGAAAAAAGCAAGTAAGTATTCTTGAGAGTTCAAGTCTTAGGATGAAACCAAGAAAATGACTGGATTAAGAAGGGAAGCCCATTAAGAGGCCTTATTTTTGTAAGCTTCAAACGAAACTAAAGGCTGCTGTTCATCTCAGGGGAAAGATTACAGGAGTATGCAGCCTACACACTGGGTCCTATTAACCTATGAGAAAATGAACCCATCAGATCTTCTCAAGAGAATCAAAAATAATAGTGAAGCAATTTAATAACAATAAACGCAGTTTTCAAATCTAAGTCATTTTATTCCCCTATAGTCCTATAATGTTTGTATTAAGTTGACCTGAAACAATATACAGTCTCATCAGAGAGGCATGGCATCTTTATTTATTTCAGAAACTTTATTTAATGAAACACATGTTTCATTTTTACTAAAGAAAAACTTGATTTTTTTCATAACTAGGAAAATTAAACTAATATTCACCCCAGCTCCTTATTTCCCCCAGCTCAGTTCCCTGAATAAGAAATTTCAGGGCTTTGCTCCTCATAATTAACCCCAGATCCCTTTGCACATTTCAGGTAAAGGCTAAATACACACAGGCTAAATCTCATGTTTTAGCATGACAGCAGTGTATGGGAAGAAACTGACAATCCCCATTCTTCAAACTACTAAATTTCCAGTATGGTGACTCAGGCCACTCATACATGGTGGAGTCTCTTCCATGGTAGTTCCATGGAAGCCATGCAAACTTCCAGACAGCATGAGATCCCCAGGGACACCTCCGTCCCAGCTGCTGAGTTTCCCAAAGATTCTCCATATCACAGGAGTGCTTACTTGTCTACTTTGCAATTGTCATCTTTCTTCTCTCACTCCCCTCACAACTGTTTCCCATGCTTCCTTTGAGTATAGGAAGGAACATTTCACCCCAGTAGTATACACTTGTCACTTCTTGCAACATTTTATTTGCAGTTAAAGGCTTGCTGTTTAATACTTACCCTCCTCTTACAAAAACTTGTCATAGGATTGTGGGAATTAAATAATGCATTCAAATTACTTAGTGCAGTGCCTAGAACACACTAAGTTCTCAGTAAATGTTAGTTATTTTTAGACATCTTTACATTTGAATAACATTATACCATGATGTACAAAGCATTTTATACATTATGTTAGGAAAGCTGAGCATATATTCATTCCTATATTCAGACAAGGAGATTGAACTTCAAAGGAGTAAAGTCAGTTGCCCAAATTTATAGTTTCCTTTCACTGCCAAATGGAAGTGATAAATATCATTAGTTTTATTCAAAATAGCAGGTAACACATTTTATGCACTTCCCTTATAATTTGTGGGAATTTTTGAAGTATAAATGCACAATTCCATGATCTTCCATGGTACCTCAAAAGTATTTGTTTGCCATTTCTCTTTCACATTTCTGCACACGTCTGTATAATGGGATGAGGCTGGTGATTTTAAGGAGTGGAGAACTTTAGTCTCATATATTGCTCAATTAAACCACTTTACCTTATTTATTTTTACTGAGATGCAGTTCAGAGAACTGTTAATAGGTGGGTGTTTGCCCCTTCATAGCTACAGAGAAGAAATGTCCACCTTGTTTATGAACTGGTGGTAAAGGGTAAAAGTACCCCACCATCAAGACCCCCCTTTTGGAAACCCTTTTCTCCTGGACTTCACTTTAAAACCATTTCTTCTGTGGTCCTTGGTGATGTTGTGGGGCAGCCGGTTCCTCCCTTCTTCCTAATGGTTTTTGGTTTCTCTGCCTTTGCTTCAGCATGTGGTTTGTGAATTTGAAATCTCCCCTTTTTAATCATGCATCTCTATGCAACAAAATTATTAAAAGTTACTAAGCTGATCTCATCTGAACTTGAATCTCACCTTTGAGAGCATTTTCTACTGCAAGTCACTATGACAAACTAGGGTTTTTCTCCTTTTTCCTTTTCTACTGACTTAGTCAATAACAGCCTTACAGGAACAGCACATGTCCCTGATCATACCACTCTCCTGCCCTAGATCACTGCAGACAGGAACCCCAGGATCCTCTGCATGGGCATGTTGGAAACTGCATGTTTAATCCTATGTTAGAAACTGCATGTTTAATCCACCTAGGCAGGCCAGTGCTCCTGGTGCCAGCTGCTGGGGAGGGACAGCCACGCTGCATGCTGGCAATAGTGGGTTTTTGCTGCTGTGTCACTGTTGAGTCCTTTTGAGCCTCCTCAATTCTTTTGTGTGCAACCATGTACCTGTGACCCTATTTTAGGCTCCTGGAAACCAGATCAGCTTCTTAGAAATTAGCTAGCTAGTCAGAGTTCTTCATGGGCTGCCTTCTCTTAAAGTCTTTCTGTTTTCTTTCAGTTACTGCCACCAAACTGTCATAGTACCATTGTTATTTTGCAGTGAATAGCCTGGCCTTCCTTCTTTGTTCCAGTTTTCTCTAGGTGGCTCAGCTGTTTGCTTGCTGGACAAGGAGACATTATAGAACCTGCAGATAGTCTTCCAGCACTACACTGCTCTCTACATATCCTGCAGGCTCATGAGGCTGGACATCTTTCTCATTTAATCCTATCTTCTCTTCCCTTTCATTTTGTTTGTTTCCCATTTTCTGCTTTATAATGTTAAATACCATGTCTCACAAAATGATCTTTGATTATTGGGTTAAAATCTGACAAGAGCAAAAAATGAAAACATCTGGATGGATTAAATAGCTACTGTATCCCACAAGCTGCTCTCTATACCTTCTCTGCAGAGAACAAAGCAGAGAGGCAGGGGTAACCTGCTATTGCCCAGACTTGCCGATATTTTATTTTCACTCAGTCAGTTCCATGACCATCTAGACTTCTTTTTTCTACAAACATTCCATTTCTACTGTCAATCAGCCTTTCCATTCTGAAAGCTCCTTTCCCTCCCTGGTCCTGTCTTTTCATACTCAAAGAATATTTTTAAGCATTTTCACTGATTATAATGTGAGTACTACCTTCCAAAATAACAAGAGCTGTATCACCTTGTATCACAGGGTCCTTAAATTGACTCTGTCTTGTGAGTGTAAAATTAAAACATGTTCTAGATTGCAAATTGTGAATAAGAGCAAAATTAAATGAAAAATATAATTCACCTATTTGGAAGCACAAAGTATTGACCCTTATTTAAATGTTTCATCTAAATAGACCACAACATAGCTTTTATTTTGATTCCAAAAATGAATGCTTTCCCAGTTTTCTGATAATAGTAGCTTGCTAAGTATGCTGTAGTAAACTACCACAAACCAGGAGGCTAGAAATCAAGATCAAAATATATCAGCGTTGTTCCCTTCAAAAAGCTATGAGAAAAACCTATTATATGCCTCTGTCTTAGTTTCTATTGCTTTCTGGCAGTCGTTGGCACTTCTTGGCTTATAAAAGTATTATCACAATCTCTCCCTTCATCTTTCCATGGCAGTTCCTCAGGTACATGTCTGTGTCCAAATTCCCCCTTACTTATATGGATATCAGTCATATTGAATTAGCTGCCCACCTTACTCCAGGGTAACCTCATCCTAACTTAGATAAGCACATCTCCAATAACCATATTTCCAAACAACACATTCTAAGTTACTAGGGAATTGGATTAAGGCATATGAATTTGGGGAGAGACACAGTTCAACCCATAACACTTTTCAATATCATTACCATCAATTAATATTTATGAGGTGCCTGTTATTCTTTTCCTAAAATGGTGATTTTCATTTGTAGAATTTTTTAGGCTTTCAGACCGTGGAAAGATATAAATCTAATAAATGGAAATAATAAACTTTAATGGAAAAATGATTTCATGTGCTTTTTATTTTCTAGTGTTTTCAAACCATGGTTTGTAAAGTTGCTTCTAGAGGCAAAAAGTCTTTCCTCCACAAAAGATGGACTTCTGGTGGGGGGGGGGGCGTCTACCTTTATCCCAGCATCAATCAGTGACTCGAATTTTATTGCAGTTCTACATAAAGTTTTTAAAAATAGACCTGCTGATTCAAATACAAAACAAATTTTTTTGGAAATTCCTGCCATAAACTTAACTGCAAACCTTTGCTAAAGAACTCTGGGTTCCCTCCAGCAACTATGATCAACTTAAGAACTCTAGATTTAACTAACCTTCTCTGAACAATTAGCTTAGATCTCTCTTCTTGGGATCTTTTTAGATTTTTGCTTGTTTTTGGAAAAGGAAATATCTTTTTCCTGACTGGGGATTTACCTGCTCTTTCATAAGTTCTTGTCCAGTTGATATTATCAAATTTGAATCAATTTATGTAGTTTATGATTTAGAAAATAAGAAAGGCACTTGCTTATTGAGCTTCTGAAATTATTTTCTAAAAAGTACAATTCTTGCCATACTTGTTTTATGGAGAAAACATTGGATGGAAATAAGTTCTGAGTTGAAATCCTAAACATAGTGGAAAGTTCCTTAATCACTGTGGGTCACCATTTCTTGTATTGATTGCAGATGGTACCTGTCTTGTTTGAGAAGGAATGCCCTTGACCTAGCCTCCTTCCTCTCTGATTCTGAATACTTCTAGGAGACTAAGTCCTGGAAATTCTAGCTCCTGAATACCTTTGACTCCATCTTTCCTTCCTTTACTACTTCTCTGCCACGGGTCAGGCCACCACCACCTATTATTTTGTCATTGCAGCGACTCCTTTTCAAAGCACCTTCTGTATTCTGCCTAACTATTGTTTTTTTTCTCAGACATGCATCTGGTAATGTTACTTTCCCTATAACTTTCTGGATATAGTTCTTTTTCTTCTAATTATAAAAGCCAGTGTTAACTGAAAGCTTACTACATGCTCAGTGAAGTGCTAAATACTATAAATGGATAATCTCAATGAACTGCCCAACCAATTTATGAGGTGCAACAATGTGTATTATCCCATACACATGGAGTTTAGAGATTAAGTAATTAGCATAAGATCAGGTAGCTAATAAGTGACAGAAGCTAGACAATGACTCTAATTCTGGAGCATGCACACTTAACCTCTTCCCTCCTGTATTAAGAGTGAAGACAGCCCACAGACTGCCCACTTTACCAAGATGTCCCTGCTCTCTGTAGCTCTCATACCTCATTCTCACAAGTACCCAGTTCAATAGATGCAATCTGATACTGACTCCAGATCCTAGGGGCTGCTTACAATGGATAAAGCCTCTGAATAATAAGAGGAGTTCAAAAATATTTATTAAATAAATGAATGAAAAGAATCCAAAAAACTCCATTAAAAAAAGCTAATTATCAGTTCCATATCAATGTTGCAACTTAATATTATTTTGATATTTCAGGTTAAGCCATAAATACACTGATGTTCTTCAGCTGACTGTCTTCAGAGTTTCTCAACCTTTGTACTATCAGTATTTTGAGCCAAATCATTCTTTATTGCAGTGTAGTGTCCTAGTATAGGACGTGTAGCAGCATCCCTGATTCCTGCTTATTAAGTAGATGTCAGTGGTGCTCTCTAACTTTTGGCAAAGATTAGTCTTTAGCTATAAACAGACATCCCTTGGGGAGGAAAACCATTTGAGCACCACTGTACTCTTCATTTTTCATTTTCACTGAACTTCTGGACAACTACTAGTTTCCCTAGTATTCAGGTTTCTCATCCTTAAAAGATGCTAATTTGTTCCACAGTGTACTAAGAAGAATTCATATACAGCCAAATATTGTTTTAGAGTACATTCTAAAACAGAAAGAGGGTATTAGTGGGAAAATGGTGAAATCTAAATAAATGTTGTTTAGCTACTAGTGTCATGCCATTGTTAACTCTTAATTTTGATAAATGAGCCATGGTTATTTAAGATGTCACTTAAATAGCATAGCTACATGAAGAATATATGGTGAATAGATTTTTCAGACTCAATGAAAGCATAGACCTAATGCATGTTCTTTTATAGATCTTTAAGGAAAGTGAATACAATGATTTTATTTTTTATTCCTTTCACAGGCTCTCTATTCATATGGATGATGAACTGCGACACATTGCACAAAATTCTCTTCAGGGTTTACTTGTTGACTTCACAGACTGGCGGGAAGATGTACTATTTGGCTTTACCAACTTCCTGCTTCGGGAAGTAAATGACATGCATCACACACTCCTTGATTCCTCCCTGAAGTTACTACTCCAGCTGCTCACCCAGTGGAAACTGGTCATACAAACTCAAGGAAAAGTCTGTGACCAAGCCAACAAAATCAGAAATTCAGAGGTGATTTTGCACTCTTTCCACCAATTTTACCTAGTGTGAATAAGTTGCCTCTTGGGGACCCTCTTGGTTGAATATAAATAGTGTAATTCAAATGATATGGATAGAGGCTGTTTTTGTCTTTATTAATATTAATTGCCTTTGAAAAGTTATTTCTTGTCAGAGGTAGCAAATGGTTGATAATATCCCAAAACCCTAATTGAATGATAAAAGACAAAAAAAGGAATCTTTGCTATTGCAAGAACAATAATGAGTTAATGGACCTATTAGGTTCTAAGCCTTTGTCAGTTATATTAATATTTCAAGGTTAAAGATGATGAAAGACATGCATATAAGAGCATTTTCTTATTCCATTGCTATTTTTCTGAATATTATCTTATTCTTATTACATGACAGCTAATTCCAAACAGCACCAGCCACAGAATTCCATCGGAACGGGGTCCACACTGCAGCGTACTTCATGCTGTGGAGGGCTTCGCTCTGGTTCTGCTTTGCAGTTTCCAAGTGGCCACTCGCAAGCTATCAGTTTTAATACTCAAGGAAATCCGAGCTTTATTTGTTGCATTGGGTCAGCCTGAGGTATGGATCATTCTTTCAAACTTTCCAATTTCTTTTAACAGTTTTGAAACTTAGATTAAAAACTAGTCATTCCTATTTTTTTTACTTTCATGTCACATCATGTTGACAAATAATTTTTGATTCATGTTGGCCTTATTCTTGATCTTCACAAGATTAGTCATATGTTCTTACAGCAATAAAAGGACAATTCCTGATTCTCTAAGAGAAGGTGCTTTGTTATGAAGTGAAAAATTTTAAGATTAGTGTTCAGCTAATTAAGATCTATTAAAAA
Source organism: Uropsilus gracilis (assembly GCA_004024945.1). Lineage (NCBI taxonomy): Eukaryota > Metazoa > Chordata > Mammalia > Eulipotyphla > Talpidae > Uropsilus > Uropsilus gracilis. The sequence continues at coordinate 43,231 of PVHY01010569.1, forward strand.
GCTGTTATTACATTTACATCAGAGAGTAACTTTAAAAAATAATGCATCCTATCCTACTTTGAATGATTAAAACACCAAACAGTATGACCATCTCAATGATGGTAGAAAAATGGCATCACAGGCAAACATGCCCCCTTGAAGAAGTAAGCCACATACTACATATGACCATGACCCACTCTGGCTAATCTCCTGAACTTGGCCAAGTTCTATACACCCTGATGAGGTGTTAAGGCTCTTTGCTTACCAGTACAGTTGACCAAACCCTATGCATGAACTGATGAAAAAAGCATCAACATTTTTATGGCACATCTTTCAAAAAATGCTACTTTTATTTCTTGTTTTATATATATTTTTTTATTTTCAAGTGCTGCTTTATTCATACATGAATAAAAACATCCCTGTAAGATTTCTAAGTACATGGTTTTATATTTCTGAGATTCTCAATAGGACAGACATACACATATTCATGTATATATAATGCACTTATATAATACACTATAAGGTACTCTTTCTCCCTTTCCAAATCTTTTACCAAATAACTGTATAATAGAAGTGCCTCATGGGTGTTAGTCCCCAGTCAATTTTACTGGGACTAAAATAGTTTATCATTTAGTATAATGGACCTACAAGTATTTTTTTATAGGATCTCCATTTCTTAAAATTAAAAACATTCTAGCTTTAGTCCATGTATGAGTTTTTAGATTCCCAACTACTTGCCTTTTCAGTGAATTAGAATTCCAGTTATGTTCCCCTGGAACTTGAAAGGCTAAACTCAAAATCACAGAGAGTTATATCCTCTACCTTTCAGCATCTTGGCATTCACTTTCCTGTGAGAAAATCTTTATCGTTATCTTGCAAGCTGTTCTGTTTCATGTGCTAGATAAAGGCTTGGCGGGCAGGGTGGGAAGGATTAATGTTCTCTGGATGAATAATCACCTCCCTTTGTGCAGGACGACGACAGGCCAATGATTGATGTTATGGATCAACTAAGTTCTTCCATTCTTGAAAGTTTTATTCATGTATCAGTTTCGGATTCAGTAAGTACATATTTGATCTTGATTGCTAATAGTTCTTATAAATTCTGAACCCCTGAAAGAGAGACAAAGAAAAATTATATGGAAGATATCTGGAGTTTCATCTCAGATTAATAAACAAACCTAAAGGTACTTGTGAATACAAGACTAGTTTTTCCAATGCTAGCTGAGGAGATGTTTCAGTTACATTCCACAAAAGCTGGGCCTTAGGAATATAGATAATATTTTACAAACTTCAATTTCAAAAAAAGTTCCTCAGGATTATTTAATGAAACTAATTTGCTTATTATATTTAACACTGTAACATTTATCTCCATGGTGCTTCACAGTTTACTTCTACTATCAGTATCTCATTTGACATTCATATAAAAGCTATTAAAATGCTGAACATGAACGGATATGGTCACAGTCACATGGAAATAAAACTGAAATTGCAGATCTGATCCTGTTTAGATTCTGAATCTAGTAAGGCTTTACATGCTACATAAAAACATTCTTCCAAAAGTTAAAACTAACAAACTGACAGACCTAAAACATACAGTAAGGGAGGGGTATGTAGAAAGGGTGAAATTAAGGGAGGGTTGAGTACAAGAGATCAAGATGATGGTTCACTGGTGACATGGTGGTATGAGAACCTCCAGGTATATAATGATGTAAATATATATATAATTAATAGAAAATTAAAAATGAAAGTTAAAAAATATACATTCTTCCATTTAAAGAGAATATTGCTGGCTTTCAGTTTCCTGAGCAAGTGGAAGCAAAATTTAAACTGATTGTATTAGCTGATTTTTTTAAAAATTCAGTACAGTAAAGTAAGGGAACCTATGTTAATTTCAGCTAAATAGCTGAAGAGCAGCACGGTAGATCCAAGACTGCTTGCAGAATCCACAATCCCTGATGCCTCTGTCAGTTCTTGTCAAACAACTATAAATGAATACAAACATCTGACAAATAGCTATAAGTGAATGCAAAAACCTCAAAACATCTGTGAGATTTTCTTGGCCTTTTCTAACAGATTGAATGAATAAATCCCTATTTTAGTGGCCTATTGTTTTTTTGTTGGGGGGGTGGTGGTGACAATAGTAATAATGGTAATTACTAAAACTATTAACCAGTGCAAAATTTAACTGTGATCTTGCCCAGTTCTTCTTCAAGTTGTTTTCACATTGAATGGAAGGGTCCAGTTTAATTGTTTTATGCACATATCTTATTCCCCTGCAGATGATTTTTTTAACGTGATTTTCAGAACAAAATCTTGAGCCACAGATAACTAGGTCAGTAATCCCACAGGGGAAGATGCAGAAAAAGAGAAGAGGGCTAGTGAAAGGCAGTGCCTGCTTTGTGCCAGGTGTTCTCGTCCCTTATCTTGTGTAATTCACCTACAGGTTAGTGAGATCAGCATTATAATTCGCAAGTCATAAATTAAGCAGGCAAAAACTCTGAAATGTTCAGTAATTTCCCAGGTCACATGCTTTAGGCAGAGCTTGTGTTGGAATCCCTTCTCTTTGACTCTGAAGCTGGAGCTGTATTCCTTAGTGCTCATTAGCCACTGAAGTCACTATTGTAGCTTTCTTGTCCTTGGAACTCTCAGAGACCCAAAAGTATAAAGGGGATCATTTTAAATGCCTAGCAAATATAAAGGTAACCTCCCCTCCAGCAGGATTATTTGAAATTTGGGGTGATCCCCAAACAAATAATCTGGTTTGAGAATGAAACATAAGAATTTATTTAATTTTCTAAAGATTTCAGCATGCATTACCTTGACTTGATAACAAGACAAGAATTAGTAGATGTCTTACTTGAAAACCTTTGGTGAAATGTTCTTCCTAAAAAGGATTTTCCTAGGTTGAAGGCAAATTATATAGAACAAGTAATGTATCACTAATACAATGTAATGATGTAATCACTAATACAATGATGTAATCACTAATACAAACACACACACGCACACACACACACTTTAACTATAGGGGTAAAAACACCTATATAAATCCCCAAGTTTACTTCATTTTCAGAGGTTTAAAATGACAAATTCATGGTCAATTTTAAGTTAACTCATGTATTTATTCAATAGATACTTTGTGAACAGCTTCTGTGTTCAACAGATACTTTGTGAGCAGCTTCTGTGTACTAACAACTCACAGTGCTGTGGCATTCAAGCTACAAAATACAACCCCCCTTAACTCTATACTGTGCTGCTTGCAGTCTAACATGGGACACCACAGTGACTGCAAACTAAAGTGCCATATGGGAGGTGTGGAGGTGTTTCAGATTCAAAGCTGGCCCCTTGCAGAGATGGTCAGAAAAATACTCTGTGGAAGAAGGAGCATTGAAGCTGAGCCATGATGAGGACATGTCATTTATAGTTCAGTGCTGACTCATTTCTCTTCCTTGCATCTGCAGTCAACATTGCCACTGACCCACAGTGTGGATCTGCAGTGGTTGGTGGAATGGAATGCAGTCCTGGTCAATAGCCATTATGATGTGAAGAGCCCTTCCCATGTCTGGATATTTGCTCAGTCTGTCAAAGACCCCTGGGTCCTCTGCCTCTTCAGCTTCCTCCGGCAGGAGAACTTGCCCAAGCACTGCCCCACAGCCCTCAGCTATGCCTGGCCATACGCTTTCACTAGGCTCCAGTCAGTGATGCCTCTAGTGGACCCAAAGTAAGGAACATGACTTCCTATTTTGCTTCTCTTATCATTTGCCCTCTTATAGTTTCGTTTTATATGAGATTGGGATATTATAACCCTATCTGGTTCCCAAACTTCCTAATACAGAATTCTTAACATTAAGTAAAAACAGATCAAAAGCTCTTATATAAAGCAAGGGATTTTTCCCCCAGCCTTTATATTCAGTACGATTGCCTGAGTATAGAATCTCAGACTCTTAATAAAAAGGACCTCAAAGTTCTTCTATTTCATGTCCCTATGCAGACATTCCTTAATAGTTCAGTTTTGACTATGACTGCTGCATAATGAGATATTTAAGATCTGGAATTTAATTTCATTCTTGTTTCAACTCTGTTTCTAGTAGCCCAATAAATGCCAAGAAAACCAGCACTGCCGGCAGTGGAGACAACTATGTTACCTTATGGAGAAATTACCTTATTCTTTGTTTTGGAGTTGCAAAACCCAGTATTATGAGCCCGGGACACTTAAGAGCTTCCACTCCAGAAATAATGGCGACCACACCCGATGGTACAGTGAGCTACGATAACAAGGTGACATGACATGCTTCAGAAGAATTATTCTGTAAGGTTTTTTTTTAGCTTGTTTGTCTAGAGTTCACAGTGCAAATTGCACTGTGCCTGCCATCTGGAGTATATGGGATCAGATTTCCATCCTACATATTCTAAATTCCATTGAGCGTTTATGTGAATAATTTATTTTCCTCCCAGAAAAGTGGGGAACCGAAGATACAGAAAAGTTAGGAAATGTGCTAAGACTATCATGTGACTTGTATTTATTAGTGCCCAAGGTTTGGTTCCTGTCTTACATCCACATTTCTCTCACGCCTCACAAGTATTCACCTTTAAAACATGCCTTGATTAAATTATTCTGTTTGATGACTTTGTAGATTGAAATGCTTTATCTTCTGAAAGAAAAAATGTTATAACAAAAATGTTCTTTAGAATTTGTGTCCCAGGTGAAAAATGCATTCACTGTGCTCTATTAAAATGTATGTGATTTTTTTTCCCCTGAAATGATGGCAGTGCCTTGGAATGTGATGCAGAATTTAAGCTGTTTAATGTAATTTTGTTTGATTAAAGAAAGCATCAGTTATCATATTACCTCTTTTTCACTTTTAATCAACTTGTTTCAGGCCATAGGCACCCCATCAGTGGGAGTTCTGTTAAAGCAGTTGGTGCCTTTGATGAGACTAGAGGGCATTGAGATCACAGAATCCTTAGTTTTAGGATTTGGAAGAACAAATTCCCTTGTTTTCAGGTACAGTATTCTTAATGAGTTATTCTAAATTTGTATATGCTGCTGCTATCACAGTTTCTGTTTTTAACTCCTTTGAGTTTGTGTTTTGGCATGTGCCTAGAGAGCTTATGGTCTTTGCTTCCTTTTTGTGCTCACTGGTTGATGTGCATGTAACATGAATTTCTTCCAACTATCTCTCATTTTGCTTTTAGCCTTTGTAGTTATTTATTTTATCTCTCAGATTGTATCACTTGCCAACTTTGTATTAGAGAAATGAAGAAATTTAGGGTCAGTTCCTAGTTAGCCAGGCTATTTAGAGATTTCATCAAAATAATAAGCATTTGCTCATCAACCATTTATGCAATAGGCTCTGTTTCAGAAGCATTTCACTGTATTTGTTGATCTTTTGAGAAGATGCTACCTTTACTTCAATAGAACCATTATATCTCACTCACTGAATTCCTTATTCATATCATGCCTTTAATCAATCATTCCATCTGAGACAGTGTCAAAGCCTTTTGAAAGAGTGATAAAATGTGTGTTTGGGTTGCCTCGAATGATTTAAGCCAATTAATGATAGTCTATAAGGACAAAAAAATCTTTAACAAAATTTTCCATGTATATAGAAAAGGAAAAATTCTAAGCATCTCTTTGAAAATAAAACTTAGTGAAATGTTTGAGAGTAACTGTATAAGATCTGTTATGTTACTTGTGTATAAAACACTAGTTAGATCTTGTCCTAGAAAAGCAATTTTGAGCTCTAATACTGAACCAATTAACCAGTGTTTTGCTACTTATTAGTTAATAGTGTTTTACTACTCGTTAGTTAAGGCAGCATCATATAGAAATAGTACAAGAAAATAACAGAAACTACTCCTGGACCACCTAGCTTTGTTTCCCAAAGAACTAGGGCACTTTTGCATATCCCATCCTCACAGTTTTCTAAAGATAGGTAAAGCTATGCAATTTGCTACCCCCGTGGATCTGGAAACTTAATGTCCCTGAATTACTTCACCTATAAAATTGATATAATAAATAAATATAAAATATATGTCTCTTAAAAAAAATGGCATACTTATTGAATCTACCTTATTTTGTATTGAGAAGATTAAATGTTAAAAAAAATACATGGAGTCAGTATTCAGTAAATGCTTGTGATTAGATGAAAGAGATCATTGTGTTATCTTATTTATATTACTATATAGTATTTCCTTTCTCTGATGAAGAAATGCTATGGAGGTATATAATAGAGCCAAGTATTCTGCCGGAAATAACCAGGTTTTCAATATCAAGCATACATTTTAGACAAAATACCCAGTGATAGACTAGATCTCATAATTTTGTCTAATGAAGCATAGCAAGTCAGAAGTTACTTCCTGACTACTACTAATTATATTAGTAGGTATAAAGCTGAGAACTGAAGGAAATGGGAACAGACAATGTAGATGGTCAAACTCTTAGTTTTGCCACACAAGAAAAAAAAAGGTTTTGGTGAGAACCTCTACATTATTGCCCTTGACATCTTGGTACTTACCATATAATTCATATAAAGGCATACATCTCTGAAATTCCAAAGAGACTTTTATTTTAAAATCAACTCTAAGTTCACTGAGCACAGATCTCAAAAGTAGGGCCATAGTAATTGCATCTGTCTCTTTGCACTTCTTAGAGTGAAAATTTTTTCTGTGCAAAGACTTGATATAATTATCTCAGTTCCACAGCCTGTAGAAAAGTGCTTTGAATTAATAAACATTTGTAAAATATTGTTCACTCTTCAGATAAAAATTTTTGACATATTGGTGTCCAAATTATTAAGTCAAAATCAAGTCAACAAACAGTGTACAACTGAAATATATACATTAGTACTGGGATAGTCCTACTTCCAGTTCATCACATGATTGGGAAAATGGGCAGAACAGGAAAAATTCTCATGTCAGAAACAAAGGGGAATGATTTAGAGACAAAGCAGATGATTTAGAGTTGTATGTATATATTTGGTAACAAGTTTAGTATCAATAATAATGCATCCCAAATGTTGATCTTTTTCTACTTTAGGGAACTGGTAGAAGAACTTCATCCATTAATGAAAGAAGCTCTGGAACGAAGACCAGAGGTGAATTTTTGAATTTAGATTATTAACACCCTGTTTCATCAGGACAATGATATAAATTTAAATCAAACTTAGAGGTTCACCCCTGAAAAATTCAAAGTCCTAACATGTTTTTAGTAACAAATCTTAATATTCTTTTTTATTTTAATTATTTTTCAGTACTATTGAGTAGTTGGTATAATATGGTTTCTATTTTAAAAGATTTTGTGTCCTAAAGTTCTGAAAGTGAAACTACCTTCTAATAGTCACATATGTGTTAATATAGTACATTCCTTTGCAGATCTGAGTTGATTGAATTTTGGTTTCAGTTTATGTGTTTTTTTATGAGGACTTGGATGACTTAGTATTTTGTTTCATCTGACATAGGAACCTTTTCATTATCTTCCCTGAAAAGGATGAACTTATAATGTAGCAAGATAAAAAATTAAAAAGAGTAAGACTGAAAAAAAAGTTTTCCATACAGTAGATAAGATATAAGAAATAACAAAAAATTAAACAGTTTGAGTAAAAACAGCATTACTTCTTTGTTACAATCAGTGGGATTAATAGCATTCACATTTACTTCCTTTCCATATTTCATATGCTTTAGGGTTTCAGCAAATGTTGAGAACATCTAAGAAATGAAGAATGCTTGTTCTCAACATCTTCCCCTTATAAATATTGATGGTTCCACTGAGGATCTTTTTCTCTTTCTTATCACACATACAGAAGTTGCAATTCTTTAATATTATCAAATACATAACTTAAGGATTAAAAAGAAAAACGTGTCTTTAATACTTAGAAAATTAAAAGTGATTTAAAGGTTTCCTAACCTAAACTTAATATCGTTTTTCCCATGTCTGTAAGTGGTTTTGCCTCTTTTATACAGAACAAGAAACGCCGCGAACGGCGAGACTTGCTAAGGTTACAGTTACTTCGAATTTTTGAACTTCTGGCTGATGCCGGTGTAATAAGTGACAGGTAGGATCAAAATTCTGAGTTGCTTTTCCATTACCAAACTGGTCTGCCATCCTTCCTTCCTTCCTTCCTTCCTTCCTTCCTTCCTTCCTTCCTTCCTTCCTTCCT
>PVHY01010570.1:0-51439 GCA_004024945.1 Uropsilus gracilis
AGACAACTCTATTAGGCCTTGGAATCAAGTTATTCCCAACTTTTAACATGGAGATGTACATAACTAAATCAAACAGAACAGCATTTCTCTCCTATATAAAATGAAAGATCTACATTACATGATTATGAGGATAAATGAACATGTGGAGGAGACTATGGTGTAGTTTGAAAATTGCTATGTAAACACTAATAGCTTTTATTAAAAGGACTAAATAAAGAGTAAAAACATTTCCCAGATGACCTAACATCCCCAATACTGTTAACAATGTAAAACAATACAAAATTGATCCTCAATTCTTACAGATAATTGTTTTCAAGTCCTTTCGAAACAGGTAGGGTGAAATTTTCTGTAGCTTTACCTGTTCCCAGGGAGTAATTTATACACTCATATCTTGTGTGACAATCGATACAGACCAAAATAAAGAATTGTAAAGTACTATAGTATTTTGCCATGGGAATTTTGGTTTGTTTCTTTTCTTTTCTAGGATAACAATTGCTAAGTTAGAGGAAATGAGAACCACTGACAAACCCCTTTGACAAAACACAGTGGCCAGAGTATTGTGGGAAATACTTAACACCTGGGAAACCACAAGTCAATTTTCTCCAGCACTATTAAGATAATTTTGTATTTGTGAACAAATATTGCAAGTTTAATATACATGAAAGTAAAAAATTATTTTATAAATGTAAGCATTCATACTTATCTGAAATATAAGAAAATTAATCCTGTAACTTAATCCTGTCATTACTAATCAAAAAATATTTTTAACATAACTTAAAAGCAGAAAAGATGGGAAACTTTTCCACAATGTACTACTGTTTGGTTAGCTGATACAGATTTGCAATGGATTTTCTTTCTTTCTGCTTGCCTTTCCAAAGGTATATTTCTGATTTGTTTTTTGAGCATTTTATAAGTTCACCTATACTTTGAAAATTTGTGGTTACACATAAACTGTAAAAAGGTCTAAAAATTCATCTTTTCCCCTTTTTGCTCTTTCTGTCTAAAGTGCTTTTTTCCGCTTGTCTATTCAGATGTCAGGATAATATTGAAGTAACTGTTGTTGATAATGCATGATAATCAAAATTGCATTTTTTTAGAAATATGTATAAAAGTACAAGAGTAATTCTCATACCTACAATATGAGTTGGATTCTAATTGTAAAGACAATGCCGATAACATAAAATGGGATTATAAGATGCACTAGGTAATTTGAAGAGTGTCTTATCAGCATGAATAGCAGAATTCTTCAGATTTACATGAATGTGCATTCTGGGAACTCTGACCATTGAATACGACATCAAAAGGTCTCTCAAGGCACTGACCTCAAAACAAGGTTCACGGAACAGTACACAATGATGAAACCTGAGGCAATAAAACACCGGTGACCTGAAATGTAAACATTCATTCTATTGGGATATGACTAAATTTTCATTTAAAATAGTTTTGTTTTGGAGTTCCACCGGGTTGACTCAGATACCTTCCTTTCATAAGGTGTGTCTCCAGGGCATCAGAGAATCCAACAGTTTGGGGGATGCCAACAAAGTTTAGCAGCAAGTTCTCGTCATTTTTCCGTAGGGTTTTTTCTGAGCACAGGAGTCATCCATCCTGATGACCTCGGAGTGATGGAGGCAAATTTACCTTGGAGGGTTACTCTGAATGACTGGAGTTCGAAAAGCCTCAGTTCCTCTCCCTATGTTCCTCTTTCCTCAGGACTCGGGGGGTCACCTGTCCCGCGGGGACACACCTGTCACTCTCAGCCCCCTCCAACTCAGCAAGCCCGCAGCCGCAGCTCTCGGGAGGCGGAGCCTGCGGAGACGGTGGGGGCGGAGCACGCCGAGGGGAGGGGCCGGCGCGCGCGGGCCCGGTGTGCGCGCCGCCGCCGCGTCACCAGCGTGCGGCACGTGCCCATGTTTACGTCCCTCGTGGAGCCGCCGACGTCAGCAGCCGAATGGCAACATTGTGGCGATTCTGAGGCGTAGAGTTGAGGAGACGCATCAGTCAGTCAGGACGGCGGCGGCCGATCGGGAAGCGAAGGAGGAGGGCCGGGGAGCTCGGTCCGGGCGAGCGGGGTAGCCAGTCACACCCTCGGCCCGGATCGCCCGCAGGGGGCCCGGCCCGACCCGCGCCTCACCACCTCCCGGGCGCCGCAGACGCAGCCCAGCGGCCTCGCGCGAGGGGCGGCCGGGGCTGGCGCGAGGCTTGTAAACAGCTCGGCCGCACGTGACCATGTGAACTACCTGCTTCGGGGACACGTATTGTCTCTGGCGCGAGCCGCGCCACAAAGCAGCGCGGCGGGCCGAGCGCGGAGGGCCGAGCGAGCGAGCGGGAGAGCGAGCGAGCGGGAGAGCGGGAGAGCCGGCGGGCGCGCTAAAATGGCTGAAGGCGCCCGGCGAGGGTAAGCCGGGGGCGCGGCGCGGGCAGCCGGCGAGCGCTCGGGCGGGCAGGGCCGGCGGCGCCACCCCCGCGGCCTGGCGCCGGAGCCACCATGTCGTTCGCGCTGGAGGAGACGCTGGAGTCGGACTGGGTGGCCGTGCGGCCCCATGTGTTCGATGAGCGCGAGAAGCACAAGTTCGTCTTCATCGTGGCCTGGAACGAGATCGAGGGCAAGTTTGCCATAACCTGCCATAACCGGACGGCCCAGCGGCAGCGGAGCGGCTCCCGCGAGCCGGCGGCAGCGCGAGGTGGTGTCGAGCCCGGCGCGTCGGACGGGACCCGCGGGCCGGGCAGCCCGGCGGGCAAGGGCCGGCCCGAGGCCACGGCCTCTTCGACCGCGGGCAGGAGTCCCGGGCCTCGGAGGAGCCCGGCCTGGGCGGAAGGCGGCTCTCCGCGGAGCGCGCGTTGCCTTCGAGGGGATCCGCTGCTGAGGAGCCCGGTCGGCAAAGGGCCGGAAAGTCCCCTCAGGAGCCCAGGGCGGACCAAGTCCAGCCCGGTCCGGAGAGGCGCTGAAGGCAAAGATGTGGCGGGGGCCACGGCTGCAGCTGCTCCCCCGGCGCCCAGGGAGGAGGCCCCGGTGTCCTCCGTGCGGGTGGTCAGCGCCTGCGGGGCGGTCTCCGAGGAGATCGAGGTGCTGGATTTGGTGAAGGAAGAAGCGGTGGCTCCCGCGGCCCCGGCTCTGGCTGACGCCGAGCACCCTCAGCCGGCCGCCGAGCTGGAGTCGCAGGCCGAGGAGTGCAGCTGGGCCGGACTCTTCTCCTTCCAGGATCTGCGCGCTGTGCACCAGCAGCTGTGCTCGGTGAACTCGCAGCTGGAACCGTGCCTGCCGGTGTTTCCCGAGGAGCCCTCGGGGATGTGGACCGTGCTGTTCGGGGGCGCCCCGGAGATGAGCGAGCAGGAGATCGACACTCTGTGTTACCAGCTCCAGGTCTACCTGGGCCACGGCCTGGACACCTGCGGCTGGAAGATCCTCTCGCAGGTGCTCTTCACCGAGACCGACGACCCCGAGGAGTATTACGAAAGCCTGAGCGAGCTGCGACAGAAGGGCTACGAAGAAGTGCTTCAGCGGGCCAGGAAGCGCATCCAGGAGGTGAGAACCTAGTCTGGGCTCAGTCGTCGCTCTTGCTTGTTGCAAAATGCTGCGTGGAGCCTCGGTCTGGGCCGTGTGCTTTTATGACCCGTGTTTTTGCAAGGGAAAAGGGACCTATCTACCCCTTCATTCTTTTGAGGAAGAAACCATAGCTTTCTAAAACTGGCCTTAAGAAGAACTTTTGATAAGTGTTAGATAAGCCCTCCCCCAGGAGATAGCTTGTATAGAATAAGTGCTCTGTTTCCTAAGTACAGGTAATAAGAGTAAAGTCAATCTGGGGCCAAAGTGTTCTGTAAATAGAAACGTACTGATCGTTTTTCTTCACCCCAAAAGCTCTACCCAGATGTTAACCCTGTTTTCCTAGTTACGTTATTTATTCAGAGTAGTTTACCTTGTGGAGCAAAGCTGGTCTGTTTTTGTCTCCGTGTGTGTGTGTGTGTGTGTGTGTGTGTGTGTGTGTGTGTGTGTGTGTGTGTGTTAGCAGTGGGCACATTCTCCCCGCCCCCAGTTTTATTGAGAAATTATCGACACATTTCACTGTATACTTTCAAAGCATACGGCATCGTTTGATTTACATATATTGTGAAATGATTGCCGCAGTAGCTTCTGTTGACATCCATCATCTTATACAGAGACAAAAAATGTTTATTCCTTGTGATAAAAACTCTTAGGATCTGCTCTTTTAATAACTTCACTGTATATTAAAGGGCGCTGTTAATTGTAGACTTCATGTAGGTTGTTGTACTTTACATCCCTAAGTAATTAAAACTGGAAGTTTGTACCTTTTGACCAGCTTCCTGCAGTTTCCAGTTGCCTCTTCCGTTTCTCTGGTAAACGCAAATCTGATCCCTTTTTCTAAGTTTTTCAAGTTTCTGCATATAAGTGAGTTCTTTATCTGACTTATTTTAGTTAACAAAATGAGCTTACTTTAAATGTATTTTCCTCCAAGTGAATGATCTGCTCAAATGAAAAAGCCCCTACAGAAAACTGGATGCAAATATAGTTTCAGAGGTTTTATGTACGTACACTCTAAGGAATATCTCCTGTCTTCGTAGATGACTCATGTTTCACTCCTGTTTTAGGGAGAAAACTGGTCCTGGGCAGGAATGTTTGTTATACTTTTATACTTTAAGAGAAAAAAGTAGTCAGTTGCTCTTTCAAATTATAATCCTTGAAGTAACAGGAAATAATGTGGGGAAAAGTCAAAATGGGTATACAAAGGAAACTCTACAATGTGAATAATTTGAGGTCATGCCTACTTACTACTTAAACTGCTGAAAGAACTTTACTGAAAAAAATACAGTACGTTTAGTTTTCCCTAATGGACGTTAGCAGATATTTTTTCAAAACATTTTATTATTTTTAGTATTACTACAAAGTAAGATTTAAATGGGGGTGGGGAACCCTCTCTCTGGTGTTTATATTCCCATATTGTCCATTGTTAACCTTGCTTGTCTCCTGCTAAGTTAAGGTTTCTTTGTAGAATATTATTTTTCTTTGCTGGATATGAGGTTTTAGAAAATAATTCTTTCTCACTTTTTCCACAATACTCTCTTACAACTTACTGAGCCCAGGTTTTCTCTTTTTATTAATGTTACTTATCACTCACCTTAAGTTTCAGGGATGTGTTCTATTTCAATTTCTAGTATCTCACTTCTGGAATCTCTGTCAGATCTTAAATTCTCTTTAAAAGGAAGTGGCAGAAACTCTAAGTGATCACATATATTTTCTTTAGAGTTTTGTAAGTGAATATTGATCTATATTTCTTTTAAGCTGCAAGGGACAAAGTCTGTTTTTTTCCCCCTCTTACTTGATTTGTAGATACATGCTATATTGTTTTTTTTTTTAATTCTTTAAAATTTTTTTAATCTCTAGATGGTATAATTATGTCTAGTTTTAATTCTGTTGATACCCAGAAAAAAAAAATCCATGTTTTTTGTTGTTGTTGTTAATTTAAATGGGCCAAAAATGAGGACTGCTGAAATATGTAATTACAGTTTTCTACAAATCTTTTATGGGGGAGGGTTACATTTTTTTAGAAAGAATATCTATTTTTAATTACAGTTATAGTAACCATAATGTTTTATTCTCTTTAAAGGCTTTTAAAAGTGTCTTTTGTGTTTTGGGAAGCCAAAAGTTTTATTACAAATTCATTGAAAAAAAACTTTGGCATTTATTTAGTTGAACTGAATAGTATTTGAAAAATAACTAATAGGTTAAGTTTTAATGCCCACCATGATTTCAACTGGAAAATTATGTTGAAAAAAATTTTGAGGTGCAGTGACAGGAAAGGGTGGTGTGACTAATAAGTGACGTCTGCAATGGGCAGGATAATGGGAGTGTATAGCACGCCAGTCCTATCTTTTGGTGCCCCAGTAAATTCCTTGCTGTCTTGACACAGTAACTTTTTTAAGGTAACTTCTTCTTAGAAGTTATGTAACTTTTTTTTAATCATTCATTATGTTAAATTAGTAATTATATCTAATTCAATGTTGCTTTTTCATTCCCATTTCTTAAGTTGATTTGTGGAGTTGTCTGTAGGTTTTAAGCTGAATATATCCAGTCAAACACATCCTTAGATTCATGTTAATTAAAAATTTAATCCTTTTGTCATGTTTTTCCTTCTTAATTTCTCTATTTTGTGGTCCTCTTTTCCCACAGTATTCCTTTTCCTATCCATTTAAAGGCTTCAACTTAAAGACCACACCTGTTTTTGTTAAAAATGGTCAATAAATTGTTGCAAGGTTTTATGTTTTGTTTTTAATAGAACAGACCATACACTTGACCGTAAACTTCTCAGGGTCACTGGCCTTGACATTATCTTGGAATTCTCTTCTTCACTACCACTAGTTCAGGGTCACACATGTTGTGAGTGCTCTTAGTATGAGTGGACAACCAGCACCAGGATTTTTTTTTTTTTTTGATATTGCAAAATTTTTAAAGATTTGGAATAAACTTCTTTTTAATGTAAAGTTTTTAGTAAATGAAATTTTATAAGTTGATAAATGTAAATTCCTCAAGAGAGTATGCTGCTAGGTGGAAAAATCTTTTAAACTGGAAAATAAAGGCTCCTTTTCTGAGGTTGGTGAATGCCTTGTAAATTGAGGGGAGTTATAGATGAACTTTAATGGGGTACCTTATGTAGCATGCATAGTTTTATATAGTTAGGCATGTTTGTATTTTTGGAGAGAAAGGCTTTTGTCAAACTTTACAAGGTGTTCTTCAAAAGGAGTCAGAAAATCATAAATTACTTGCTTTGTAAGCTTAGGGCATATCTGAGTATTTTAATTTTTTAATGTGGGTTTTTATAGTTATATGAAATATTCTGATTTTTTGTCCCATGAAGTATTGCTGAATTAAATCTTAAATTTTCTGTTAAATGTTTTGGTTAATATTCACAAATTTAGTTAACTGGAAATAATTGTGAAGAGCTATAGCTTGTACAACAAAACTAACAAGAAATTGCTTTTAGATGGAAAAAATATAAAATTGTGTACTACTTAGCACTTTAATCATGAGTACAAATGAAATGTGCAGTTTATTTTTGGTAAATTTGGCTTTGGTCTTTTATAGAGTTTACCATAGGAAGTATTATTTATATCATGGTCACATAATCCCTGACTGAATCCTGTGCCACCAAAGCCTTTTGGAGTGGTTTTAGCAGTAGCCTTGGTTGCTGGTCAGAGTTGAGGATCATATTATATAATAAGTGTGCATGGATGGTCCATATTATGCTTACCTATGATGATCTGGGTTATGTAAATAATAGTTTCTGTAGAAAGACAGTTATTGTTGAGTGACTATTATGGTGCTTTAGAGAGTAAACCTTAACTGTGATGGTAGACTTGATTAAGATCTAAAAATCTGTTCACTTTGAAATTTATTATGTATGTAAAACTGCACAATTAAAACTTCTTTCCTATTGATTTTCATTTCTTTTCAACTGAAAACATTGAGAGCAGCGTGTGTTTTCAAAAAATAGTCGTATAAGGTAATCAGTAGACAAGAGTCCTACCTACCTAGTGTTTGGAGTCAGAACCACCTGGGTTTGAGAAGGACTCACCATTTTTGTGACTGCTTCATTACTTAACCTCTTAAGAAACAGAGAACTAGGAAAAATACTTAAATGACATCTTAAGATGTAGTAAGACATTAAAAAAAAAAAAAAAGCAAAACATCCTTAAGTGCTTACCAAGGAAGCATCCTAAATTATTTGGTTTTATTTCATCTAATGAGAATTCTCCAGAGACTCAACAGTTTTAGGGAATGTAACCAACATAGCATTACCTAAGTATTGGGCTGGCTCTCCACATTACCTTTCACCTACCCTTCCCACTGTCTTTAGACATCAGTGATTTTTTTAACTTAATAAACTGAAGTTAAATCTAAAGAGACTATGTGAATGCAGGCAATCTTATATAGGTAAGGAATGACGAAATTTAGATCGAAACCTGGATTTATCTTCATTCAGATGCATTTTTCTGCCATATTTTGTTTCCCTGAGTAATGGAGGAATGTCAGTTCTACTCCTGAGAATGGAAGAGTGGCAATATTTTAAATTTTGATCAGTTCCATCGTGACCTTTAAATTAAGATAACCTATTTGTTTTGTTTCAAATTAGTTTTGAAACATCATCATTTGGAGCAGAGTTTGAGTAAGTTGTTTTAGAAGGAAGAGGCTTGTATCCACTGTAAACATGAGTTTATGTTAGACAGAAATGGCCAATTGTCATTTTCTTTTGTATCTTAAAATGACTGAGCTTTAAACAGCTTCTGACTTTTAAGACCGCTTACCAGAAGGGGCAAGGAGTTCTAAAAAGACCTTGCTTACCTCTCCTCCCAATTACGACTTTTCTTATTTTTCTGGAAAGTAAATTAGTCATTAGTTCTAAAACTTGGGAGCTGTCTTTTAGGAGCCCTGAAATACTGCTCTTTATTGGCTGCGAATTATAACCTGTGAGCAAAGTTTAAATAGTAAAAGCAGGTTCATGAGGTACAGTATGTAGTTGTAGTAGAGATATCTGTTCTGCCTGGTACTTAACTGACTGCTGACTGGAGGTGTTGAAAGATAAAATAGTACATGTTGTAGATACATGAGAAATGTGGAGTTGTAGGACTCAGTAGATATGTCAACTTTGTGACTTGATGTCTTGTCCCATAAGAATAGATCAGACTGTTGTCTTAGTATTAATGAAGCCAAGTGAATTTTGAGACTCTTGAAAGTTGTGATGAAAGACTTGGAAACTAGAATCTGTTAAAATAATGACCTAATTACCATTTTCTTTAATCCTATGTTCAGGTAAACTTTTCCCCATCATATCACTGAAAAATAAGCATAGAAAAAAGATTAATATGTGTTTTTACATTAGTGCTTCTATAAAGCAAAAACAGCGAGGCTGGTGGCAGCATGACAGCCTTAATGATAACTAATTTATGTAGTGGTTTCTCTGCTTGCCATTTAACATCATGTGATACCCAGTTAACTTGAGTGTTTTAGTAACATGAGTATTGTGTCTACAGGTGCAAGCATGCATATATGTTGAAGAGAGAAGGGAGAAGGGAGTTAGTTGTGTGGTTTGTCAGCGATAACAGTTTGAATTAGCAATTTTCACTCCTCAAATCTTCATGTTAATTATTTCACTCATCTCCTTTCCTGTTTTAATTGGCCTTTTATTAACAATAGAATATTGTAGCAGTGGGACTTGAAAGCACAAGGTGGTTTTTCATTGATGCTTAATATATATGCTTGCTTTTTTTTTTTTTTTGTAATGTTTCCATGTCTTTTTGCGCTCTTTAATAGACCAGAATCTGCTCTCTGTATCTATGCAGTTTCCTTGGTTGTTGATAGGAGAAAAATTAAACCGCACAAGGACAGAGAAGGATTCTTTCAGCAAAAAGCTAGAAACTTTGTGAGTTCTTTTTCTTAAATGTAGGGAGTTGCCTTTTAATGTTTATCTTCAAATTTTAAATTTTGTGTGGTTGTAGCTGTATAAAATAATCTTTTCAAAATGTACTAAAGTAGTTGTAAAGTAGGCTATGAAATAAAAGCAGGCATAATAGGCTAGATATTTCATAGAGAGGAATAGTGTTAAGGATAAATACATTAAATCTATTGCTCTGGAGTTTTATTTGTTTGCAAATTTACAGTTTGAGGGTGATGGTGTTGTCCCTTATTTATTCAACAGTATTTAGTGCATTCAAGTAATGTAGGCACAGTGACGAACAAGACTGGTTGTTTTCTTTAGAAGAAATCTTAAATAAAATTATTACTAGGTTATATGTTTCTAAAAATTAGTTGAGACAGTGTACTTGTTAAGAAGTATCTCATCACTTTAATTAGTGCTTAATGGAAGGAAAATTTATGGACAAGACTAGGGACAATCTGTTTTGTCCTAATTCTGATACTAGTTGCTTAGTTTTAACTGTCATTTATCTTCTTTGGGTCTTCATTTCCCATTTGTAAGGTGAAGTTATGGCTTCTACTTTTTTTTTTTTTTTTTAAGGGCCCACGGTTGTTTACAGGCTCATTGGCAAGGGTAGGGACCAGAGTTATTTGTCTTATTTGCTAATATCCAGATTTTTTTCCCTTTCTCCTGTAAGGTGACTATGTAAGGCACAGCATTTCTCATATTGCAGAGTTTTTAGACTTTGGAAAAGCCCCAGTATGTTTTTGGATGCAGAGGGCATTAGAACAGGTCAGGAGTAGTTTTTCCAAATGTTTTTGTTTTTTTGTCTTCATTTTTTTAGCACTTGTATTGTGAGTTTTATGTGTACTCTTCCCCATGGATTTCACCCTTAAGACTGCTTTCTTGATCATTTTTTTTGATAACTTGCTGGTTGCATTTAATTGTAAAACAAATGTTTAATTACAAAACTTTTCTTCATTGTTTCTTTCCATCTCTATTTAGGTATCCTCTTTATTGACACCAGCAGGGCCAGAACTGGAGTTAACCTAGGTGTTAAAAAGTATTATTGAAACTCAAATTTTCAATAATCACAGTAACTAATCTTTATTGTGTGCTTACTGTGGGTTTAGCACTATTCAGAGATGTTTAAATACCTTTTTTCAGGTGTAGATAGGAGTTAAGAGACAAGGTTTGAGTGAATTTGAGCTCTAATTCCTCTACTTAGAGGTTTGTGAATTTGGGCAAGTTAGTAAATTCTTTCCGTGCTTTACTTTCCTTGACTGTACTTCTTAGAGGGATTTAAAAAGAGATACTATGTAAAGTGTCCATACAACAGCAGCAGATACCTATAGAATACTTGATAAATTTTAACTCTTATTAATGTTGACTCAATATGACCCTAAGAAGTAAGAATTCTATGATAGAAGAAACAGGTCAAACAGTTTAGATAGATCTGCCTAAGAAAACATATTTAAATATATATAAGAGAACCAGGCCTGATAGATTCCAGTCTGCTTTCTTGACCGCTGGACTATTTTCCTCTCGGTAGAAAGGGAATGAGACCAACCGATAATTCTCGTGTTCAAATATATGATCAGTGTCTCAGTCTTCAGCAAAACATTGATGGTATGAGTGCTTTTGATTATATATGTATTCTATAATCAACAGTGCTGTCTATGATTAAAGAACATAGTAACCCCAAAGAAAACTAATTTAAATTTGTGCTTGTATGTATGATATATATAGCTCTGAAGCATCAGAGAAACCACATATATCCTTAATACAGACTCATGTATAAATTGTTTTCCTATAACCACAGAAAGCATACATATTATGTTAATATTTAAATATTCTGTTGTAAATTCCATATTAGGCTTGATATAAATGGAGTGATAATTTTTGTTGAGTTTTCATATATTTTACTTTAAAGAAAATTTAAGTTTTCCCAGAAACATTTCCTAATACTTTCACTAGAACTGGAGTATTTGGTATATTCTAGCGAAGGCCTGAAATCCCCTTTTCTCTCCTACAATTTATTCTCATTTAAAATATTTCATAACATTGAATAGTTTTATATATATATATTGTACTCCCCTTATCTATTTAACTATATTTGTAACCTTTTTTTTTTACTGAGTTGAGGAGAGGGCAATTAATGACATTAATTTTAACTGCTTTATTTTCAGTTGGAAACCTGACTTCTTAGGTGATAAGAACATTGGCATTAGGTTTGCTAAGTGAAAATGAAAAGACAGTGATATAGGATTATAGACATGAAGTATTAGAAAGGGGGAGGCTAACTTTAGGATGTGTAACAGTGTAATCCCTCTGAAAAGGGGATTCTTCCCTAACTCACCTGTTGAAGGGTGAAGCTGAGCATCCAGGAGAAGCTAAAAGGAGCTTAACAAAAGACCAAGAGAAGATTAGGCAAGACACTTGAAATGGAGAGAGAGACAGGCATGTGAAAAAGCTGCTGTGCTTGCTTACTTGGCTGCAGATTTGTACCAGGAGCTTGGGGGACATGGAAAGAATCACTTCAAAGAGACAGGCATGGGTGTGAGACTGTGAGGAAGCTGACAATGGCAGCCTGTGTCTTGACTTGTATTTTGACTTTGCACTTTTCCTGGCCCCTTCTTCTTCTTATGGTTCCCTACCAGAAGGTGCCTTGGTGCTTATGACAAGCTTTCAGGCCTCAGTGGCCTTGCTTTGGGCCAACTCTGTTTGGCTAGGCATTTACCCATGAGCAACTTTGGTTGTTTTATTGGGTGTTTGGGCCTTTCATAGGGAAATAGTATTTTAATTATATATCTTTCTCTTTTCTCTCTTGCACATTATTTACATTAAAGTTCCTTTCATAGAAGGTTTTACACACTAGAGTATGTTGGATTGCAAAACCCATTAGAGCCTTCAGATTTGAGGGTCCTGGGCTAACCCTCCTTTTTGCCTTGTAACAGTAGCAATATTGAAATGAATAATTCATGGAATGAATAACATCTGTTAGTTTAGTAAAATATATATATTCCAGCTTATAGTGAAGCATGTCTCTGGATGTTTTCTTTTGCAAATAGTGTGTTAAAAAGTCTTTGGCTCTCTAGAAACCCTTGGAATTGATTTTTGAGCAGGTTTACGCTGTACATTGAGCCGTGTGAGATCTAACACTTGAAATAATAACACTGTATTTATCTTGGTGTAAGTTATTTTAAATGAATTGAGTAGAAGAACAAATACCTGAAGTGATTAGCTTAGGTTTGCTAAATTAAAACTAGAAGGGATTCCATATTGCGTTTTCTTTTCATCTTATTTGACTATACCGCTCCCCCACTTTTTCTTTCCAGTTTTCTTTTTTTTCCTGTGAAATATGTTATTGTATTTCCAGTCTTCCTAGACTCAGAAAATTGGTATCTTTCCTCTGTGTGGAAAATAATAAGTGAAAGACATGAAAGCAGTTGAGACCTTGAATTAGGCTACTGAAGAGTCGCACTTTCTACCTTTCACCAGCTATTTGCACAAGTTACTGAACCCCCTTTCTCTGGTTCTTTTTTCCTGAAGTGGCATCATAGTTAACATAATGAAATTGACTTTTACATATGAGGTGTTGCAGTTTTAACAAAACAAGAACAGAGTAGGGCTTTGTGCTCTGTGAATGTGGAAAGTGAGTACAGCATTAGTCCTAACTTGTCAGGTTAGGAAATAGACCCCATAGAACTAAGAAAGTTCCCAGAACCACAAATAGTTTCAGTGCCATGATAAGCCTCTTTTATCTCAGTACTTCAATGCTTGTTCTGTTGACCCTTTTGCAACCTGATAATTATTTGCATGTCTTAATAACAATTTAATGGTGGAGATGGTATTTGTATATTTTATCAGGTTATTTCTTGTATACCTTCCTAATTAAGAAATAAGACATTAAATTTTGTTTTGTCATATTAGACTAGGGAAGAAGGTTATGAAACTGCACAAAAGGGTATATAGCTGCTACATTTTGTAGTTGGAACTTTAAAGGTCTTTAAGAATAGTAGAAACCCGATAAGTCCAAATCAGAGAGATGACCACATTAGTAACTGACAGGCGAAGTACAGCATGGGAACTCCATAATTAGGTACAGAAGGTATCTTTCTCTATCCTCCAGTGTTTGTAATTGGTGAGTGAATTAGGAATCAAGTTGAACAGTATTTGTAAAATGGCTAAGTCCACAGGGTTGTTACATAATTTTCTGTTGCTATAATCATAGGGAGTTTTGAAAAGCTTTTTTTTAACAGTTGTCTTTTGAGGATCCTTTAAGCATCTGCCTCAGAGAATGTTTCAAGTACTAGATAACCGATCCCACAGGTTTAAAGTCCTCCTTATCAAGTTTAGAGCAGGGAAAGCAAAAAATAAAAATGTTCATTAAAAAAAAGTAGAAAGAAGAAAAAGGGAGAAATAGTGTACTTATTAGGTCAAATATTTAATTAATGCTCTGCACATTTCACCTTCTTTTAAATCACTCAGTAGAACAAAATAATGTTTTTAAAAATGTATGAGACGTGTTAGATTTGGAAACAAAAGTGGTTCAGTTCTTTGCAGTTCCCTGTTACTGCCTCTGTGTCCTGCTACAAGCATGTGTAATATCATGTTGGTTGCAGGTGAGCCCTTCTAAAATCATCTTTTGCCGGCATTTAATTATTCTTAAGAGTATCTATATTTTGATTTGGCTTATGTCCACCAGTGAATCTCCCTGAATTTAGCAATTTAGGAATTTTCCTTTATAAATTCAGGCCTGCCTT
The DNA here is from genome assembly GCA_004024945.1 of Uropsilus gracilis. Taxonomy (NCBI): domain Eukaryota; kingdom Metazoa; phylum Chordata; class Mammalia; order Eulipotyphla; family Talpidae; genus Uropsilus; species Uropsilus gracilis. The sequence goes on from PVHY01010570.1 coordinate 14,192, forward strand.
ATGCATCCGAACATACTTAATCCTAAAAATCCAACTTTCTTTCCATTCCCCCCCCTTTCTATGTGTGCCATATTTATAGCACCTTGCACACTTCATAATTTGAAACCTGCAAATGCCTGTATCTCAGTATTTTTTTTTTCTCTGAATTTGGTCAGTTTTGATTAGCAAAAATAGAAAGCGAAATGTTATTGAAACAAGTGAGTTATTATATTTTGTCAGTTGAATTCCTTTGTCATGGATTATAGGAAATGGGTTAGACAAAAATGTCTAATGTTTAGAAATTGCATCTTTTGAGGTTATTTCCTTTAAGATAGTTTTCAGATACTTAGAATAGTTTGCCAGTTGAAACTATAGTTGATTTTAAGGTACTCTAATGTTTGAAAAACACAGAACTTTATAGCAAAGAAGATTAATAAATTAACAATGTTAGGGGAGAGGCTTTGGGTTCACTGCAAGATTATTAAGTTTACTTGCTGCATAATAGCTTTGACGATAAAAGGCATGTGGGATGCAATATATGAATAAGTAAATATTTTAATAACTGACTTTCTGTTTTGTTGATCCCGAATACCTGTACATTAATATTGTGATTTAATTAGCAAACCTATAGTGACTTGCTGTTTTTATATTGGCAAAAAATAGTATATTAACCATTAAATGCATTTCATTTACGTTAGTTTCCCTGTCACAATAGCTCAGAGAAACCTAGGGTGTGGATTGTCTTGGCATTTGATCACTTGAAATGACTTAAACACTTACTGAGAGATGTTGAACCTGCTGTTTTGAGTTTTCCCTTCATTCCTTTACAGTTTTACTGTTCGTAACACTTGGTAGAAATCATTATCTCAGTGTGTTTCATTTTTGAGTGGAATAAAAGATAAAGGACATCTATGAGCATAGATTTTCTCCAAGAAAATTATTGCCTTTAAAATTATAAAATATAGTTTATAATGCATTGTAAAGACTATCATTGTTTTGTTATTACACATGCAGTTTTTTTTTCTCCAAGTTTTCTAATCCTGTCTTTAAGCAGTTACTGTATTTCTGATAAGCTACAGCCTTGAGGTAGCTAACTGTGGTGGAGGTGAAGGTCATTACTACCAGTTAGTTAGAACTTATTTTTGACTTGAAAAGAATGATGTAATTAGAAATTGATCACTCGTGGAAATTCCTGTTATTTTCAAATTCCTACTTTTGAATTGTAACTTAAAAGAGATGATTTAGCTCCTTATGAATAATAGGTATGTGGGCACAGGAAAAGATGCAAGTATTATATTTATTCTCATAACTCATTTTTGGAGAAGTTTGTAAGTTTAATGTATTATGGTGAAGATAATAATTTAATTTTCATTTTCTGATGTGTAAGACACATCAAAAGGAGATGGAATACAGTATAAAACTTCTCTTTAAAGAAATACATTTGATAGAGCATGATTGAAAGGTAAATCTCTCTAATCCCTTTCTCCTTCCTCATTCTCTCTGTGGTTGCCCTTTGCAGAGACCCACCCATGAGAGTTCCTGTATGTCTGCTGGATCCAGTCTCATATACAAAGATAATTATATATTCTTTAACGTATATTCAAGTGTTAGCATAATATATACTCTTTAATACATATATACTCTTTAATGCACCCCACTCACTTAACAGATTGTATTTCTCTTTAGTTGCTAAATGATACTCTGTTGAATGTATTTATTTTCCCACATGGTATTTCCCCCTTCATATTTTCCTTTTGCTGTTATAAAACTGGTTATCTTTTCCCTATGTGCACTTCTATCTATGTATAGGATAAATTGCTGCTAGAGGAATTGTTGGGTCAAAGAGAATGTGCATTTTGCTTAATTGCTTTTTATAAAGGTGTACCAATTAACACTCCTGCAAACAATAGGAGCTTGCCTTTTCCTCTTTCACAAACTGAATTTATTCTCAAAACCCCTTTGACCTTGTACCTAAAGTTCCTCTAGAAATGAGCCTTCATAAGTTCAGGCATCATATCTGTTAATCCATTCCACTCTTTACTTATTTTTGTTGTTTTGTTATGGAAATTACCTGTGTTGCAAGTATTTTTCCTTTTGTCATTTCTTGATTATATATTTATAGCTATATAACCAATTTTACATTCTTGCTGCAAAGTTTATTAGTTTGTTGGTTTTTTTTTTTTTTTTTTTTTTTTTTTTTTTTTTTTTTTTTTTTTTTTTTTTTTTTTTTTTTTTTTTTTTTTTTTTTTTTTTTTTTTTTTTTTTTTTTTTTTTTTTTTTTTTTTTTTTTTTTTTTTTTTTTTTTTGATGGTTCCCAGGTTTTGAGTCATGCTTTAAAGGTGTGATGAGATTTAAAACAAAACAAAATTCTCATTTCTACTTTCATGATTTTATTTGCACTTAAGTTGTTGATCCAACTGTAGTAAATTTTGGTTGTGAGGACTAAAGTTGAATCCAAGTCTTTATTCTTTACTTTGACATTGTACTTAATACTTTATATGAAATATTTATAATACCTGATAAATTGCTCCTCTCTACAGTTCTTCATATAAATACTTTTTGTTCTCTTATTTTTCCTTGTGAACTTTAAAATTAACCTTTTCTTATGCCATAAAAATGTCAAGAGGCTATTTTATAACTGTTTGAAATTTGTAGATTAATTTAGTAAGAACAGATTTTTGTTATTAGTCTTGCGTTATCTGCATTGTCTTTTTAATATTGTATGTACATGGCTTTTAATAGAGTTTGGTTTATTCCTAGGTATTTTTCTTTGTTGCTTTTGAAATCCTTAATTACTTTAAAGGCCTGTTAATTTCAGCATATAAACAATAGCAAGCTTACTGAATTTGTTTCATTGCAACTTTTCACCTTATTCTAAATTGGATTCTAAGAATGCCAATTTTTAAATTAATAGGCAGAATTTTGTCAAAATATTTGACATTATTTCTTTGTAGCAGTAAAAGAGCAAATTAGAATTTAAAAAAGTAAATGTAATGTTATCAACGTGCAGAGTTGATTGGATGACTTTGATGCCTGTTGCCTTTAAACATACAACTTCATTGAATGACATCTTCACTAAAGTTAAGGTCCTAGTGCTGGAGACAAGACCAGACCAACTTTATCACTCTGTACCTGTCTTCTAAAAAAAAAAGATCATTTTGTGATGGGTTTCAGAAACATTTTTACCTTAGAACAGCTAAAAATGCTTTGCATTAGTCACCAATCAGAAATGGCAGCTTTGGCTCAATTTTAGTGTTTATTGTGTCAATTGATCTAATATAAAATAATAGTAAATGTGATGAGAAAAAGGGTGAGGGAAAAACTGTTTTAGATCCAAGAAAAAGTTACCATAATACTAGAGACTTGAAAATTGAATTCATAGTTTATATAACATTACAGGGGCTTATATCTTACATCAATGTTAATTGGAATATTAAAGTGTTGGCTGAAGCATTGCTTCTCAGACTCAGACTCAGACTCATACTCATACTCATACTCATACTCATACTCATACTCATACTCATACTCATACTCATACTCATACTCATACTCATCACATGGTAATCTTCCTGAATCCCTGACGATCTGTATTTCTTGCAGAATTCCAGGTGATATTGGTGTTGCTGCCATACTTCAAGTAACTAGGAACTAAATAACCATCACTTTGATGTGGTTACTTGTTTATTTTCAGCCCTATGAAGTAAGAATTCAACAATACAGATTGACTAGATGCATTCTTCTTTTTTCTTATTCCATTGATGGTATCACTGCTTGTTTAGATTGTGATGCCCTGCTCTTTCCTAGAGTGTACCCTCTACTTCAGGGAACCATGACAATATTCTGCGCCACCTTCCTCCCAACCAGAGTTCCCATCTGTGATGCTTTTATTCATATGATTTCTCAGGTTACTCTCCTCTCTGAGCCCTTCTCTTCAAGGACTTAAATCTTAGCTGTAGAGAACTTCAGTGCTTTAGCCCATGTATTCCATCTTTTCTCTAAAATTTACTGTCTTTTACAGCCAGTATTTTATTTCTATGCTGATTTGTTTCTCTAGCTGAACAGTATATTTTTTAAAGTTAAGACCTGTCTTGAACATTTTGCATCCCCTATATGATGTCTCCTCTTGGATATCTGAAAAGCAATTCAGACATGGGATCTGTAATCTTTGCCTCTAACCTGTTTCTATTTCTGTGTTCTTGGTCTCAGTGAATGCCAGAAACCTAGTAGTAGTCATTCTTAATTCTTTCTGTCCTAAAGCCCAGTCTTCCATTATGTTCTGTTGATTGTAGCTCCAAAACATTCCTTGAATCTGCTCTTCTCTTTCCCCAATCTAAACTACCAGAAACTTCTATGAACTGACCCAGAAGCCTGTGACCTGATCTGTCTCTGTCCACTATTACCCCTTCCAGTCTGTTCATGCCATTGTAGCATAACTCTAGGCCACCATGGTTTCTTGGTGTCTCTAGAATTTCATTGTGCACCTTCCCTACCAGCACCGTTTTCTAGTCTATTTTATGGTCTCCAGGGGATTTTCCATTCTGTCTTTCTGACCCAGGATTCCCTTCATAATTTGCATAGTTATGCCTTTTCATCCTTTAGAGCATAGGTCACAATTTACTTGGGAAAAGTATTCCCTGCTGTTGCTTTGGAACTAGAGAGGAAAAACAAACCAAAAAACCCTTATTGATGTCTCTGCATTTAGCATAAAGCAGGATCCCAGTTGGCCTGGCCTTTGTGCACATCTGTAAATTATATATTATCAGTTATAAAAATCACCAGTGTTTGGATTTATTCTTTTTCCTCTGCTTGACCTCCATTAAGCAAACCAACAAGCAAAACCAGTCAAAAATTACTTGTTAACAAAGCAAAAAGACATAGGTCTGATAACCTTATAAAATAGTAGGCTTAGCAGAGAAAAAAATGAGTAGTGTTATTATGAATTTATTAATCGCTTTTAAAAAAATAATCTAAGTGCACATAATGAAATATAAAACTGTCTTAAAATAGTTTTGTATCATTTAAAAGTTAAAAGACTGTTTTATATCACATATTTATATTTAGGTTTACAGAAAAATTGGGCAGAAAATAGTTTCCGTTTACTCTTCTCTTGCCCACAGTCTCCTGTTACTAGCATTTCTATTGGTATGGTATGCCAGTACAATTAATGTACCAAAATTGATACATTAAGATTATTAGAGTGCATAATTAACATTAGTGTTAGTCCTAGTGGTGTATAATTTCTGGGTCTGACAAGTGTGTGATCTTGTATATATATCATTATAATATCAAATAGAACAATTTCATTTCACTTTTCTGATAACTCCAATGCCTACTTGTTCATTGGAGTGCAACATCTCTCTCCAAACCCTGGCAACCAATGTTTTTTTATTTTGTCTCCATACTTTGCCTTTTCAGGGTGTCATATGATTGGAACCATACAATTTTGTATCCTCTTCACATTGGCTTCTTTTAAATTAACAGTATGGGTTGGGGTTTCCTCCTTATCTTCTAATGATTTAATAGTGCATTTCTTACTGTTTAATATTCCATTTCAGCACTATGTTATACAATAAATATTGTATGAATGCAAACAGTTTCTTCTTTTACCAATGAATCCAGATTATATTGAACAACATCCTAGTTGCTTCTAACTTTTGGCAGTTATGAATAATGCTTCTGTAACATTTATGTGCAGATTTTTTTTTCAGTTGGACCCTAATACAAGTATAAAGGGAATTTCTGATATTTCTATGTTAATTTAACTTGCAGTTAAGAAGTATCTACCTAACCTTCTATCGTGAATGATTATTCTACAACATATGGCATACTAAAAGGGAAATATCAAGAGAAGAGTCTAATAGAGTTCTTTAAATGCCTTCTAAGTGATGAATATGCTAAATTAAAATCATGCTAATGGATCACTAATATGTGCAGATTTTTGTTTGGACGTAGATTTTCAGCTCATGTAAACATTATGCAGCATGATTGCTGAAACAATGGTTAGTTTATGTGTAGTTTTTAAAGAAAGATATACCATGTAAATCTAATTTTAAAGAAAGCTAGAATAGCTGTATTGATTTCAGACACAGCAGACTTTGAACAAAGGAAAATTATCAGGAATATAGAGGAACATTAAAAGGTTAATTCTGTAAGATGACCTAATAATTCCAATTGTGTATGTGCTTCAAACAACATCAGAATACATTCTCACTCACAATGAAAGAGAGTTCTGGTTATCCCACATCCTTACCAACATTTGCTCTTGTCAGGTATATAATGATATCTTATTCTTGTTTAATTTGCTGTTCCCAAGTAATATCACGGTATTGAGTATTTCCTTGTTTGTTTACTTGCTATCTGTATGTCTTCTTTGGTAATATCTGTTCAGATATTTTACCCATTTCAACTAAAATTGTTTTCTTATTATTAGGAGCTCTTTGTTTTGCATAACAGTCCTTTATCAGAAATGTGTTTTCTACCCATCTATGTGCTTGTCTTTTCATTCTCTTGATAATGTCTTTTGCAAAATAGAAGTTAATTTTAATCAAATCCTCTAATGATTTTTCTTATACTGTCAAAATGGTCATCAAACCTCCTATGTATTTTTTAGTGGTTTTATATTTTTTGCATTTAACATTTAGATCTGTGATCCATTTTGTGTTATTTTTTGTAAAAGATATATATGGTCATAGTGGATTGTTTTTTTTTTCTTTTCAGGTAGATGTTCAGTTCATCAATACCATTTGTTGAGGACGGGGCATGGAGGTGCATGCCTGTAGGCAGCAGCCTAGGTAGCTGCAGCTGGGGCCAGAGAGTTTGAGTCCAACTGGGGGCACTAGGGAGACCTAGTCCCCAAAAAATAGCTGGGTGTGGTGATGCATGCCTGTAATCCCAGCTACCTGGGAAGCTGAGGCTGAGGATTTCTTGAGTCTGTGGTACCCTGGGCAATGTGAGCCTGCAGTTCCACAGGCAAAAATAGTGAGACCTAGTCTCAAAAAAAAAAAAAAAAAACCCATTTGTTGAAAGCTTATTCTTTCTCTATCAAATTGTCTTTGATCCTTTGTTAAAAGATTACCTTACTGTATTTGTGTGGTTTTATTTTGAACTCTTTTTCTGCTGAGAACTTACATATCCACAATATTGAGTCTTCCAGTTCTGTGCGTGGACTATCACTTCATTTATGAACTCAGTTACTTTCATCTCAATTGTGTGATTTTCCCTGTAGAGGTCTTGGGCATATGTTAGACTTATACTTAAGCTTTTCAGTATTTTATGCTAATGCAAATGGTATTTGGAGGGTTTTTGTTTTGTTTTGTATTCTTTCCAGTAACTTGACAATAATGTCATTTGCAAACAAAGATAATTGTGTTTTTCTCAATGTGTATACACTTATGCCTTACCATTAACTAGAACCTCAAGTATAATATTAAATAGGAATAATGAGAGAGGGGATATCTTTGCTTCGTTCCTCACCAAAAAGGCATTCAGTTTTAGGACATTGGTTGTAATGTAATAGGACTTTGGTTTTAGGTTTATTGTGGATGCACTTCATCAGGTTGAGGAAGTTTCCTTTTATATTCCTAGTTTGCTAAGATTTTTTTTAGCATGAATAAGTATTGGATTTTGACAAATGGTCTTCTCATCTACAGATATTGTATATTTTTTCTTGTAGCCTGATATGATTGATTATACATTAATTGGTTTTTGAATTCTGACCCAGTCTTGCATACTTGGAAAAAAAAAACACATTTTGTATGCTGTTGGATATAATTTGCTAATGTTTTAGCTCAAGATTTTTGCATCTATAAGAAAATACCATTGACAAGTTTTCATTTCTCTGGAAAATTTTTGTGTCTTTATTCCTGAAGGGTATTTTCTTGGGAATAGAATTCTGAATTGACTGTTAAGTTATTTGATTTTTCCTTTAAGCAATTAAAAGTGCCACCTTATTGCCTTGTTTTTCTGCAGTTTCTTATTTGGAGTTACCACTCTGTGTGTGTGTGTGTGTGTGTGTGTGTGTGTACACTGTTGTGGGGGGCTCACAGTCTTCCTTTAACTAACCTCAAAATCTTTTTGCCAACTTTGTGTGTGTGTGTGTGTGTGTGTACGTGTGTACACACTGTTGTGGGGGGCGCACAATCTTCCTTTAACTAACCTCAAAATCTTTTTGCCGACTTTTTCTAAACCAGAGTCAAACCTTAACCATTGTAGGTCTGGTAAAACCCTTTAAGTACCCGTAAGCTTTCATGGACTAGTAACCTTTGTTATTCAGATACCTGCTTTTTGCCCTGGTTCTTCCAAACTAGAGGAAAAAAGTGTCCTCTACCTCCTCGCAGCTCTTGCTGTAATTTCCAAGCCAGACCTTTCAAAGCCAGAGCAACCTCTTAAAGCGATCAACTATTTATTACTAAATACTAAAAGTGATTACCTATATATGTACTACAAGATAAGCATATATAAAGAACCTAGTTACTCCACCACAATGTCCAAACTGTCCTTTAGACTCTGGTCACCTCACCACATGTCTAATCAATCTTAGTTCAACAGCACATGTTCCAAACGCAGGCATCCTTCTTTTTCTCCTTTGGCATGTTTCAACTTTCTCCAACCATGTAGTCAAAGGTGTGATGTTCTCCTTTTTCTCTTGGAATTCTCTTGACTTTAGGCAGTAGGAAAACTGAGAAGCAGAAACCAACAAAATTCATTTACTCAGGCCTAGCTCAGGGCTGCTTCAAAAACATCTGAGTCAGCTCTAGATATGGCAAACACCAAAACGGAGTTCAAATTTCCAGACTCTTTAGACTCCTTCAGTACACATACTCAGCTTATGCATGCTAAAGACATGAGTTCACCAGCCTGAGCCCTAGGCCACAGGACCCAGGCTGCCTCAGCCATGTAGCCAGGCTTACATTCTCCTTCCAAAATGACTGAATCCCTTTTCCTTCTCCTTCTCTTAAGCCCTTTTTATATAATTTTTTCCCCCTAAGCTTCCTGGAGTGAGTCTTCTTAATCATCTCCCATCACAAAAAAAAAAAGTGTTCTCTGTCTTCCTCCCCTACCATCCTTTGAAAGGAAACTAAATTCTAATGAAGGTGCTTACCACACCTTGGCATGTCCTCCTTGAAATTTACAATTCTAAACCAACAGGGAAGTAACTTCCTTTCACTTTGGGCTATTATAGCTATGTTAAATGGTAGGTACCCTCTAACAATTCCCCACTTCTGTCTTCACAATTTTTTATATCTATTAAAAGCAAAACTATAAACAAACTCATTTCTTAAACAATTATGCAAAAATAATACATGTACCAGACACAGCGTGCAATTATTTATATTGATACCAGTTAAAGTGTTTCTCAGATATCCTTTATTGAATACAATCAGGCAAAACATGCATCTAAAATATTAGCAGGTACTAACATTTTTCAAACAATCAAGTATCCAACAATTAATAAGTGTCCATCCAAGAGGGGAAAAACCAAGTCATTTAACCTTGTGGCATCTCAAAAGGTTCCCAGTCTTATTCAGACATAGCTGTATAAAGTTTAAATCTATACTTTTTTTCTGCACTTCCAAACTCTTTCTAATCTGCCTTCTGGAGTATATACTGGATCTTTTCTAGCAACTAAATATCAAACTTTTTGCCTTTCTTTTCACCAATCAGTATACATACTGATGTAAGCAAGCACTTTTCTATAAACGCATATCAAAAATGCACACAGGGCTTTTCACTGCATGTCCACAGAATTCATATTAAGAGACACATTACAAAGCCTGTCCATTTTGACTCCATGATTACTTTTTACCAAAGTATCTTTACCACCTACCTTTTGGCTTTTAAGTTTTATCCTCTTGGACTGATTCAACATGGGTGGCATGTCCCACTGGTCCCAAGACTATTAACAATACTTTTCTTTCTGTGATGCTTTTTTTTTTAAACTACTTTTTTTTAGATTTTTTTCTTTTATCTTTGATTTTTACTAGTTGACTATGATGAATCTTATCTCTCAGGGTCTTTAGAACTTCTTGACTATGTAAATTGATATCTTTTACCAAACTTGGAGATTTTTGAAATGTTGTTTCCTATTTTATTTTTCTCTTCTGGGACTTCAATTAAATATATCTTGTGCCTGTTTTTAGTAGTATTTCATGGGACTCTGAGGTTGTTTTTATTTTCTTTTTACTCTCTTGCAGATTAGATCATTTCTTTCATTTATCTTAAAGACCAGTGACTTTTTATATATTTTTATGTGTTCAGCAATTTTCAGATTTCAAATTTTGTGTTTGTTCATGAGGATGTCCTTTTTATAATGTTACTGTTTTTCTTTTTCTTTATGAATGTATTTCTTTTGTGTCCATTAGAATTGTTAACACAATTATTTTAAAATTATAATTCCAAATTTGTTTCATTTCACAGTTGTTTTCCACTGTCTTTTGAGTGCTGTGTTTTATCTTTCCTATTTCTCTACAGATTAATTATGTTGGTATTATATTCTGAACATTATAAATGATAGGTTGTAGAACCCCCAGAAAATGTAAATTTTTATTGTTTTGTTTTATTAAACAGTTAATTTCATTGATTCAAACAACAAAGTGGATGCCTAGGGTGTAGCACTAGACTAAATTGTAGTTTTCCATCCCACCACTCTTACTCTTTTCTCAGTGGTTCTTTGTTTGTGTTATTTTTATTATTTTTTTAAAATTTTATAATATTTATCATAGTTTGTAATTTTTTCAAGCTTATTTTCTGTTTATTTACTATGTTCTAAGCTCCTCTGAAGACAGAGATAATGTTTATATATTACAGAACCTAACACATATTAGATATTCTGCCCATAATTTTGCTCAGGGAATGCAAAATAAGGAAGTTAGAAACTTTTATTATAATCAGTTTAAAAAAAAAAAAAAGCATTTTCCCCCCTACATTTTGAGAAAGTAATTGGTATGAGTTGAAGAAAATTATATTGAGCATGTGTTTTAAATTGGAAAATGGAAAGAAGTTACATGAAGATGATTTTTGGAAATTATTAAAATAGTATTGGCAAGAGTTGAACCTGCTCTATAAATTATCAGTGAAAGAAATTTTATCAATAGAGAGAAAACTACTAGGTGCTGAAAAAAAATTTTGAAGAGCTCTATAAAGAGTTCATGCTAAGCAGATAGTATGGAGTACCAAAAAATACAGAGAGCAGTAACTGCATGAAAAGGATGCATCAGGCCATAACATCCAGTAGTATGACATCCAAGCATAGAGATGAGTGCTGAAAGGCAAGCTCATTCCCTCACACCCTCTGTGTTTCAGAGTTCCAAGGTTCTGCAGTAATAGAAGGCTAGAAGTAATAAAACCTATTATAATAAGAGTTCTTGTTCTGCAGCTCTTGGATAAGCACAAGAATACAGAGAGCATGGTGGAGCTTCTGGATTTGTATCAGATGGAGGATGAAGCCTACAGCAGTCTTGCAGAAGCCACAACTGAACTCTATCAGTATTTATTACAGCCATTCCGAGACATGAGAGAACTTGCCATGCTAAGAAGACAGCAAATCAAGGTATTTTCTTTCTTTAACCCAAATAGTAGCTGGTCTCACAGTTCTCAGCCAGACTGCATCTTAATTTGTAGAGGATCTTTTCAAAAAATAAAGGTATTTAGTACTTTCTCTGCAAAGGTTATAGAATTAGTTAGGTTTCCGTACAACTTGAGCCCCTCATTTTAAGGCATCTCAGAATGTGAATTTGTTGAGTAAACTGGGTTGAGAATAACCTAGAAAGTAAGTTTGCAAATATGTTGAGAGATCCCTTTGCCCCCCCCCCCCCTTTTTGTATTTCTCCCTTCCTTCTACTCATTTTATTGTTTTGACTACAGAGTAGACCTATACTTCTTTACAAGAAGTTTTAGTAATATTTGCTTTGCTTTAAGACCTTGCTTTTAAAATTACCTGGGCTTAATTGTAGAGCTTTAAAAATCATGACACTTAATTTTCTTGTGTAAAATATATCATGTTTTTTGAGACAGATATTTGAGGGTTTAGTTTATCAGTGTTGCTGTGTTTAATTCACATGGAAATGTTGCTGAGCTAGGACATTAAGATTTGTTTTCATAATAGCTTAAATTGGAACATTATATGACAAATGTGTATTTGAGAAAATTAAGTTATCTTAGAAAGTTGTGCTTGGAGGCATGGCTATGTATAAAAAATTATAACAAGGTAAAGCCTGTGTGTCTTTCTACCTTTTAATAATGAAATAGGAGATAGAGCAGCACAGACAGCCATATGATTGACACACTCGTCTTTTTTTTTTTTTTTTTTTGAGACTAGGTCTTGCCATTTTTGCCCGTGGAACCACAGGCTCTCGTTGCCCAGGGTACCACAGACTCAAGCAATCCCCAGCATCAGCTTCCCAGGGAGCTGGGATTACAGGCGCGCACCACCATGCCCAGCTATTTTGTGGAACTAGGTCTCACTACAGGTCCCAGGCGGGACTTGAACCGTGATCCCTAGCCCCGACTGCTTCATAGGCTGAAGCTTACAAGCACGAGCCACTGTGCCCGGCCACCACTCGTCTTTATTAATTTTTTTGAAAATACTGGGTTGTCAGTCAATTTTATCATAAACTTATTTTGTTTAATATGATAGCTTGTAACAAAGAATTTTTATATACTAAAATTTTCTTCATATTTTCTTTAAGTGAATCATAAATGTTTGTCCATCAAGAACTTGACTAGAAAGGCTAGAAATTAATTGGACACCATCCCACATACTTCTACACTAGACTGCAATATTTAGTAAACATAATCAATAGCTCAACTTTGACTATTGAAATCTGTATGCTTCTTCATAGTAATTATATCATGACTGTATTAATTTTAGTAAATTGATTGAGCCTGCTTTTTAGCATCGCTAGCATCACTTATGGTTCTGTTTTTCTTGATAAATGGAGTAGAGTTTAGGTGAGGAGGAACAGATTACATGCTTGTAAAAATATATGACTTCTTTAAATAAATAAATGTATTACTGTATGTTTCTATCATGTCCCTCAAATGCCCCATCAACTAAGACTATGACCACCTTAAAAACCCTTTTTATGAACTTTTAAACAGAATTGTTAGTAGATAACTACGTTTGGTTCCAAAGTCATTGAGCCTATCAGACAAATATGATAAATGCTGCTATTTATAAGATAGCACATTTAATCTTTACAGCAATCTTACAAGTCATTTTTTCTTATTATCTCTACTCCATAGAAAAGAAAACTTATACTGGAATGGCTTATATAATTTGTTCATCACCAACTAGTAAGTGCTAGCTAGTGTAGTACTCAAATTTAGGTATCTTTAATTCCAATAATAATGTTCTTTTGTTTCCTGGAATTTTTTTTTTTTTAATTACTGGTTACTAGTTACTCTGAAGTTAGAAATTCATACTCAAGAAAATGGCAGTTACAATTGATTGGTTAAGTATTTGTTATAAGTAGTATCTAACTTATTTTGTTAGATAATTATGTGATTGATGTAGAAATATTTTAATATTTATGAATGTATTTATAGTCTACTAATTTGTAATTATAGTATTTGTTACAGCTTTTCAAATGTATTTTTGTTACTAAGGCTAGCTTTATTAATACAAATATTTCTCTGGCACAAGCTTACAAATCTACCTTTGAATCTTAATTTAGTAAGATTCACTTAGTAACTTTTGTATTATCAAGATGTAAAATTAGAACCTAAAATAGTGAAATGTCATCCTGACAAGAGTATTATTGCTATGATGTGTTATATACACTTAACTAATTAACCATTAATTTAAAAAATCAACAACATAAAGTCCTAAGATAAAATAGGAAAAGTTGAATAAATCAGTTGTGTTATCATTTTTCATGCTTATTCTATTAATTTATTGCCAATAAAAATGTACATTTCATTAACTTCTTAGTACTATTGCAAAATGATTTTTATTTATTTTTAATCTACATTGTCAGTACTTCAGTACCCCCGAAACAATTGCCCTATGTGGAATAGCATATAGGCTGGCAGGGTCCATTGACATTTAGAGGGGAAACTTTTTTTCTGTTCTGAGTTTTTTTTCCATTGGGTTCTTTTTTGGTGCTCATTTCCTACCTATGTTTTTGGAACATGAGTAATCATAAATTTTCAACCTGAACCCTTGGTAGGAATTCAAGAGAGGAAGGTAAAGGGGAATAAGGGGAATTTGAAAAATAAAAAGCTTTAATTTCTTATTAATAGAGTAGAAAGATCTAAAATCAGTTATCTAAACTTTTACCATAAGAGCTGCACAAAAGGAGATCAAATTAAATCCAGAGTCAAATGAAAGTAAAAATTAAATTGAGTGGAACCAGTATAAAAATGAAACAATAGATAAAAATCAACAAAACCAAAACCTCGGGGGCGAGGGGATGATAGGAGAATCTCGCTGTATTTTATTAATCTAACTAAATAAATTTTTTTTAAGAGAACAAAAGAATAAATAAAAAGGTAACTGCATATCTATGTTAGGGCTGAAAACATAGGTATCACTCCAAATCCTGCAATCATAATGATGAACTTTAAATGCTGATATGTTTTAATTTATAAGTAAGTACAGTTATAAAGTTAAAGATTTTATTTTCATTAACCCGCTGCCTCATATGTAAGCTTTAAGCAACTCCTCCCAACATTATTTTAGGCCTGTAAGTACGAACTCCTCCAGGGAAGTTTCCAGACTCTTAAGTCTAAATAATGTTGCTTCTTATAAAAGTGGCTTCCAAATAAATAGCATTTATATCACCTCTATAATCTTGTTAGAAATGCAGGTTGTTGGGCCTTACCTCTGCTCTCCTGTACTGATACTCAAGGGATAGATCTCAGTGTTGCTCATTTTAACAAGTCTTTGTTGGTGTTTATGATACATACAAAAATTTTAGTACCGTGTTTCTATTAAAACATGAAACAGTTAAGGGATAGGGCGTGCTGAACTTTTATTATGTCTCTGGACCTCATGTTTCCTCATCCATAAAATGAGATTTAAACTAAGTGATCCTCTTTAGATTTTTAAACTCAGTGTCTCAGTGTCCTAACATAGATATGCAGTGTCTCAGTGTCTCAATGAATTAAGGTCACCTGGTTTGGCTTATTAATCATCTTTTAATCAACTAGAAGCACTTCAAACACATTGTCCAACTTGCTTTAATACTTATTGAAAGTAAACATCCCAAAACTGAAAGGCCTCCCAACTCTTTCCCTCCCCCATTGCCCAATATAGCCAGTAACCTCATTTTACCTATTAGCTTTAGATAAATCTTGAATGTGCTTTTCTTTCTTCACTCTCGGGATTTTCTGCTTCAGAATAAAGCAAAACTACATGTGTCTTGTGTGAAATAGACACCCACTCCTATGCCCTATGCCAGCAGACATATTAGAAAAGGGCCTGCTTCTGGGTGGATGCAGCAGTACATGTGTCTCGGTGAACTGGATTTCAGTTTCTCATTGGGTGTCTTTTGTATACTGTTGGACTGTGTACATGTCATAGCATGCATGTGAACACAGTGCCAGCTCTGTGTATTAAGGAGTTATCTTACCTGTGCTGGTTTTTTTACTTCAATGTCCTTGCCTTTATATTCCTACCACCTTTAAAAAAATATATTCACACTTTCCAGAATATATATAAAATTGCCTTGAATGTAAATTGCTGAATTAGATGCTGCTAAATCTAATCACATTTTCTTAATCAAGAGACACTCTCTGGTGACTCCTGTGCCTGGAAAATTTGCATTGTGACTACTATTATGTTAATATATTCACAGATTTATCTTGACGTTTTTCTCACCTAAGAATCTAAAGGATTTTTTTTCTGTTTTACTGTCCAACAATAGACAGGAATAACTTAATTTTCCTCATATAAAACCCAATACCTAGGCAAGTAATTATAAATTACTTTAATAGTAATCCTTTGCCAAAAAATTTGTATTTATAAACTAATCTCACTAGCCCAGCTACCTAAATGGACACATACTTTTTTCCATGTTAGAAACAGGCACTGTTTTCTTTCTATCCCTGAAATTGAAAACAGAGATGTTATTATTTTTGGCACACAATCCAGCTGACCAATGTTATATACATCTTCAAGTTTGCCAAGTTAGGAAAAGAACTTAGTATTCTAGTTTAATATCATAGGTACAATAAACTATAAACACTTTTTTAATAGTTGACTGAAGCATTAGCTACTGAGTTTCAAAAGCCAGTTAAAAAATAGCATCAAAGAAAGTATAGAGAGAATGTGTATTAGACAGTGAAAGTAAAGATAATGAAACAGCAAAGTACAAATTTGCTGTACTTCAGTTTGCCTTCAAATCATCATCACTGGATTTTTTTTTTCCCCTTCAAGAGCTACAGTGCGCATTTTCTCACTGCTGTAAAGTGTTTAACCATGCAAGTGAAAAGGATTTCTACCTTAATGTTAAGATTAGTATTTCTGAGTTTTGAGAACTGCTGCTTCTGTTTATTAAATTTCTGTTCCATGACTGTTTCTGTTGGTATACGATTAGATAATCAAACCAGTTATTTCAATAGAGAAAATTTAATATAAAGAATTGTTAACAAAATGTAAGTTATAAAGCAGAGAACTTAGGAAGGCAAGAATTCTAAAATACCAGTTAGCGATTGCAAACCAGCTACCAAAGTGAGATAAAGAAAAGGAAATCTTAACTATTAAAACTAGTACCAGACCTCTGAGAAAGTGAACATTGTCTACTGCTGATATATTTTTCCCTAAAAGGAAGGAAGAACCCAACTATATCCAGTGGCATCGTATATGTATGGTTCTTGTAGTATGAGACTAGAGATACAGTAGTAATCTTTTGAGAATTTAAAATAAAAGAAATTAAGTCCAGATGAACAGGAAATCAGAAATCAAGAATCCTAAGTTGCTGCTACTGCTTAATTGTCTATGTTTGGTACTATTTTTGTAGTCCCAGAAATAAGTTTCTAGGAGCTCACATTATTCTACATTCTAGCTATTAAGGGAAACACTTAGATTCTGTTCCTGTCTACTTCCCCTGCCTCCCTCACACATTGGAAAAGAAGAGGTAATTCTCATAATTTTACCCAATATATGAAAACATGAGCTCATTGTTTGCTTGACCACAGGAAATCTCTGGGATAATGTGTCTTCACTCTGTCTGAAACATGTTTGATGTAGCTTGTGAACTTAAGAAGAGATAAAAGTATGTTTTTCTTGTTCATGGTTATAAAAGCAGTACCTGTACAATAAAGATGACTTGGAAAGTATTCTAAGTGGGAAGAAATAAAATGGTCCATAAATTGCCATCAGAAGATGACAGCAATAATACTGCAAATAATAATAGTAATACACTTTACATATTTTGTCCCCCCCCCCTTTTGGACATTCTTTCATATCCTTAAAATTATTCTGATTTTGATCTTTCTTAATGTATTATAGCATTATCATTTCTCACTATTTTTAAGAACTTCACAAGCATTATTGAATTCTATATAAAATTGTATTTTATGGGTGCTTCATATATAATCTTACTGTTAGTCTGGAACTCATTTTTTCCTTTATTTCAAATAGCATTGTAGTGAACATCTTTTATTCTTTTAAAGTATTTTGTTAAAGGATTTTTAATACTTTCAAAAAAAGAGTATGTTATCATAAAATACTTTTCAGGAAAAATATAATCATTTTATAGTTCCACTAGAAGTATATAAGTATGATTTTGTTTTACCATGACCACACTAACCCTGGGTAGGTGTGTTTTTAATACTTAATGAATCGTTCTAACAGATTTATTATCCTGCCGTCTAAAAATAGTTATTTGGTATGTTCTACTCTTTCCTGCTCCAACCTATTATCAGATTTCCCCCCTTTCTTATCTTTTTCAAACTTTTACTTCAGTTACATAAATATATGTATGTACATTTGTAAATTTATATATGTATGT
The DNA here is from genome assembly GCA_004024945.1 of Uropsilus gracilis. Taxonomy (NCBI): domain Eukaryota; kingdom Metazoa; phylum Chordata; class Mammalia; order Eulipotyphla; family Talpidae; genus Uropsilus; species Uropsilus gracilis. Next base: position 32,125 of record PVHY01010570.1, read on the forward strand.
ATATTTATGTTTTGTATTTATATTTTTATATCTTAATGTATATTTTAAATTTAGAGTAGTCCCCAACTTTCAGTGACAGGTCGCCTACCAGTAATCCTGGATCACTGTAGAAGTTATCTATTGTGTCTATGCATAGGATTTGGTAGAAAACAGAATGTTTACTTACCACTGCTGGTCAGATTAATGGATTCATTGATATTGACTCTGTTTCGTATCTAAGATTTGAGAGAGGAGCATTATGGAGATTTCCCGAGAGACTTTTAAAGCAGTTGTTTCAGAAACATCATTGTCCACCAAGGGAATTGGTACTTGGTGTGTTATGAGTTGACTTCTATAAGTACCGTTCTTCCTGGCTGATCCAGAAACATCTTAGAATAAAAAGAATCTGGATCTTTTACTTAACAGAGGGAAATAGAGAGCGTGTCTGTCATTAAAAACATGTATGGAAGTGTTTTATTCATTCAGTAAATAATTTAGATTCTCTAGGTCATGCTAGACTGTGTTAGTGAAGAACAACAACAAAAAAAGGTATACATTCTTTGAACCTTCAGAGAGAAGTCAATCTTTGTAAAACCCGTAGTATTATATAAAATATGATTATGGTAAGTGCTGTGAGGAAAATGTATATATGTTATACTGAGGAACTTGTAATGGGGAGTCAGAAAAGATTTCCATGAAACAGTAATTAAGTTGATATCTAAAGATGTGAAGGGGACTAATTGGCTACAACAGTTTGCCTGTATTACAGATTATGATGCTAAATTTAGTCACCTTCAGAAGGGCTCCACCCATATCAAGACAGAAAAGAGATTGGTTCCACCTTCTTCCCTGAAAGCTATAAAAAGTATTGTTCACAGCAAGATTCACAAGTTTCCTGACAGAGTCCCAGGATTTTTACATGGAGACTTAAACTGAGGAAGGAGAGAGGGAGGAAGCAAAGGAGTGCATGCATGGGAAAGTAGATATCCCAGGGGGCAGAACAGGTTGGAGGTCAGCTGTCTATCACCCTGTGGGCATTCCAGGGCAAGGTATCTTTTCAGAAAGTGAGTGAAGTCACATGTTGGCATGGGTCTGCATTGGATGCTGGTAATTCTGTAACCCACACAGACAAGGAGAATTTCCCACCTACCCCTCCCTGAAGGAAAAGATCATGGAGTCTTTTGGTGGAGCCCCAGTGATCTTCAAGGGCTTGTAGCCTGGGTCCCTTGACAATGGTGGTGGCAAACATTACCTACAGCAAGAGCTAAGCAGTGGGGGACAACCCCCCTCAGGTACTCTCTACCTGCCAAACCCAGCTGACTCCTGGGTTATGAGTCTGAGGGTTGGACTCAGCCCCCCTCATCTAGAAACTCAAACTTCAGAGTTCATGATCCATGGCAGAAGGGAATAGCAGGGAGATGGGATGGGCAGGTAAGGTAACTAAAACACTGAACAGAGGTTGCTGTGGAGAGAAAGGAGGCAGAAGTAATAAAACTTCACTCCTCAACAAAAATAAGACCAAGTATTTAAGCCCCAGAATCCACTGCTACCCCTAACTTACACCTAAGGTAAGAAATAAGCAAAACTAAACCCTCAGTACCCCAACCACAAAAAGCAAATAAGGCAGCTCATGCCTAGAATTGACCTATGAAAAAAACAGAAAAGGAATAAAAATTTTGGGTCACACACAAAGGATACAGAAATAGAAGACCTATCAGACAGCAATGTTAAAAATGTTAAATATTGAAAAATAAAAGACAAATAGATGCAAGATATTAGAGGGGGATCAGTAACAGCGTTCTTCACCAAAGATACTGAAGTTGTTAAAAGAACACAGAACGAGACTGATGCAGACAAACAGAAAGCACATTAAGTAAAATTAAATTGGCAGAAGAATTTCAGAAATAGACTTTAATGTACAAATCACCAAATTAGAAAGGAGAAATAAGACATAGGAATAATGAGAAAACTGAGAAATTTCAGAACCCATTAGAAAAAGGGATGAGTAATTCCAGAATGTGACGAGAAGGGAGGAGAGACTTGATTAAAGAAATTATAGCTGAGAATTTCCCAAAACTAAAGAATGAAATATACAAATATACATGGTTTATAGGAACACAGAACACCAAAGGTTTAAATGCAAAACAGCCTACACCAGGACACTTCACTGTTAATTTATAAGAAAAAAAAATCAATTAGGAAGAAATTTCCAGAAGCCTGGAAAAAGAAGGTAATGAATGTACAAAGACATCTAAATTAGAGTTTCCTCAGATTTTGGAATGAATTGTTCACAATTCTAAGAGATGAGAATTGCCAGTCAAGAATACATTATCTAAAAAAAAACAAAAAAAAAAAAAAAAAAAAAAAAAAAAAAAAAAAAAAAAAAAAAAAAAAAAAAAAAAAAAAAAAAAAAAAAAAAAAAAAAAAAAAAAAAAAAAAAAAAAAAAAAAAAAAAAAAAAAAAAAAAAAACTAAAACCACTATCTTGCAAAATTTTCATTCAGACAGAAAGGTGAAATAGAGGCTTTCCCAGACAAACAGAAGGTAAAGGGAGTTTATCACCACCAAACCTGCACTACAAGAAATGTTGAAAGGGGTTCATTTAAAAGAAGAGAAAAAAAATGAAACAAAAAATACTGAGCAAAGTGACAATAAGAATACAAAATCAGAAGCATGAACAAGAATATTATGAGTCAACAACAAAACACTAAAGGAAGAAATTAACAAAACCTATTCAGTTAATTATTGGAGAGCTGACACTAACTTAAAAAGGATTTTTTAAAAGTAAGTATAACCTCCCTGGTAATCACGAACTAAAAACCTAGAATAGAGGCATATGAAGAAGGAACCAAAAGAAGAGAAAGGAAACTAACCATTCAAATGAAAGATGGGAGAGAAAGATTGGCATGAGAAAGATTGGCATAACACATAAAGAAAAGATGAAATGCTATTCTTAGTGTTAAATTTCAGAGGGATTAAAATTGTACTTTGGCTTTAGACTATTCTATTCATTTCTGTTTATTGTGCCATTTAGAGAATGTGGTCTGTATCCTACATCTCAGGTTTGTTATAAAATTTTTAATGGTATTTAACGATGCTCAATCAGTTTTTAAGTGTGGCATCAGTGAATCAACATTTTTCTCATCCTTCTAGTATGGTGTTAACATCTCTTTTAATTTGTAAGTCTTTTCTGAATGTAAGATGGAATATAGAAATGGTCAGTTGGTGTTGCTGGACTGCAATTCCCCCCAAGTTATTATAACTGTGTAGTGTTTTTATATATTTTTATATTAAGTGTCACTTCATATATTTTATTTTTACATTCCCCTGGTATATCCCAGTTTGTCATTTGATTTTCATCGTTTGTTTTAGATGTGGCTTTTGTAAATAATACATAACTAATTTTTTTTCAGGAGTTTTCAGTGTAGACTCTTAGTAAATAGCTCTGCTGATGTTTATAGATGATAAATCTTAAAATTGAGTTTCTAAATATTTCTGTCAATTATTAAATATTTTATTGGCTCAAAATATTCTTAACCTGAAAACAGTTAAAAAGAAGGAAATGCATCTTTTTATTATCTCACCCCCTAAAATAATACTATTTTTACATTGTTAGTATGTGGAGAAGGGAAGGATGAAAAAGAGAAGATAGGTAGAGGAATGCAGAACCCATTTGTGTATCAGATACCTTCAGCGTTTTTTTCTTAACTTTCCTCTGTAAATTAATATTTCTTAATTTTCTTCTGTAAATTAATATCTTCTGCTCTAGAGCATGAAAAATGTGTCTATTTCAGTAGACATTCTTCTGAATATATCTATTTCAGCACCAAACACAATGATCGATATATAAGCATTCAGTAAACGTTTAAGGAAAGGAATGAGTAAAAGAAATTATCTTTTTTCTTTCTAAAGATTTCCATGGAGAATGATTATCTGGGTCCCCGAAGAATTGAAAGTCTTCAAAAAGAAGATGCTGATTGGCAGCGGAAAGCTCACATGGCTGTGCTGTCAATTCAAGATCTTACTGTCAAATATTTTGAAATAACTGCAAAAGCTCAAAAAGGTAGGTTTCCAAGCAAAATTTTCCTTGTTAGGTATTATTCAAATGAATAATTCAAGTATTTTATGTCTACAATGGTTATATAAAATATATGTGAAGACTACTCACAGTCCTAGCAGTTAAAGATAAAGACCACTATTAATAAGTTTATGTGCTTTCAGTCTTTTCTAAGTATGTTTAAAAGTACCCCACACTTAAAAAAAAATAGTGAATTATATACAGTGTTATAGTGCTGGATGATAATTTCATAGCTGTAAATCCTACAGCCAACAAGATAACTCTTAATTTAGATGCTACTCACAAATTTGGGAAAATCCCAAGGCAACCTGTACTTCTAACCAACTCACTACAAAGCTGAGGGTTCTCACAGCTGACCTTTGAGTTTGATGATTTCCTTCAATGACTTTCAGAACTCAAGAAAGCTTAAGTGATTATAGTTTATAAAGAATTCGTACAAATTAGGAGAAATCAAATGAAAAAACACTTAGGGCAAGGTCTTTGAAGGGCCCTTCCTTCCAATTTCCTCCATAGGTAACCATAGCAGTTCTTATGAGACTCCTTGATTGGCAGTTTAAAATCACTGCTATCCTTTGTTTTAAAAAATGGTATCTACCTGGCTTACCATTACCTGGTTTAGCATTAGGTTATTCTTTCAGCAAGATAATGTTTTCTTAAAAGCTTCTTAAAGCTTTTAATTTATTCCTTTACAATGCCAGTTCTGAATGAGAATGCTTTCCTTGATTTCCTCAGAATTATCTAGCATTGTCATTAAAAAAAAAAAAAAAAAGTGAAAAATAGTGTCATGTTTTTGAAAATAGCATTTCTTTGGTTATTTCTAGTTTTGACTTTTTCATTCTTGTTTTCATGTAATGAATGGTATTTGCATATCTTTTTCTTCTAATTAATGTATTTTACCTGTTTTTCTTTTTTTTAATTGAGCTGTTGACCTCCTTATAGTCATTGATACTCCTGTTTTATTGTAATTTTATTTATTAACTTCCACATCTGTTGTAAATATCATATCTAAATTTTCTAAGTCTAAGTACTCAAGCTTTTCTATTATACAGACTTCACTTGAAAAAAACCTCAGCTTTTAAAAATAATCTTTAAATTATGTTGCTTAATTTGTTACATATTTTGAAGTTTCTGAGTTCCTCCAAGTTTAGTTCCTACTAAAATTCTTTTATATACTTTAAAATTTCTGTCTCAATTCTTTTTCCTACTTAGATGCCGTTTGTTCTTATGCTACAGTTATTGTTATTTTATAAGGAAATTCATTATAATTTATTTGTCAAAATTTTCTAAAATATATTTTTTTCCTAAATAAGGATTGTAATTTCTTTGTTAAAAGGGAATCATTATTTTTCCCCAAACTAGCATAATTCTGATCAGAACTGATAAGGTGTAAAACTTGATAGGATTTTATATTCATGGAGATCAGTAAATGCTTTATTTTTATGTTAAAATGATAATTATGAAGAAATACTTGTGTACTTATATTCTATGATTCTGAGTTCAGCTAAAAATGATACAGATAGCATAGTTTAAACAACATGGATAATAGTTTTAGCTCTACTAAAGTAAGTAGTAATATAACCTTTTTTTTGAGACATGGTCTCGCTTTTTTTCCCCGTGGAACCACAGGCTCATGTTGCTTGGGGTACCACAGACTCAAGCAATCCCCAGCTTCGGCTTCCCAGGTTGCTAGGATTACAGGCATGTGCCACCACGCCCAGCTATTTTTTTTTGGAATTAGGTCACACTATGTGCCCCCAGTGGGACTCGAACCACAATGCCTGGCCCCTAGGCTGCCGCTTACAGGCATGCACCACTGTGCCGGCCTATATAACCTTATTTTTTAAGTTACCAGAATGACTCAATTTTGCATGTCTCTCTAGAAAGTATTCTTTAGTGTTACTGGGCAGATAAATAGAGATATAACATATTAAAGCATACTTTGAAAATAATACAGTGTGATCTAAATATGAGTGATTGTGGTGGTGTATACATGAGAGAAAACTATGTTTTTGGTGCCATGTGAAGTGGGACAGAGATGTTTGAATAACTATCATTCTCTCATTTCCTTACTTTTTTCAGCCAAGCAAATTAAACCCACTAAGGCTTAATTAAGATAATCTTGTCAAAAGTTAACCTCTGCTATGGGTAGTACTGGGAATTTAATTCAAAGCCATCTTAACTTCAAATCCTTTAGTACTTTTTTCTCCAGTGTACTACTACATTGATCTTAAGGTTGCATAAATATTACAACACAGTTTTAAAAGATTGGCAGGGATTTTAAATGGTAGAATCATTTGATATTCAATCAACTTTATTAGATTTTATTCATTAGAAACCCTAAAATTGACATTTCGAACAAGATTATTAACTCAAAACATTACTTTCCCATATGTTAGATTTTAAAGACCACAGGAAAACCAAAAGGGGCCAGGCATGGTGGCACACATGTGTAATCCCAGTGCTGGGGGGCCAAGGCAGGGATCGCTTGAGTCCTTGGGTTTGAGACTATCCTGGGCAATATAGTAAGACCTAGCCTCTAAAAAATAGCCAGGCATAGTGGCACACACCTGTAATCCCAGCTACCTGGGTGACTGAGGCTAGGGATCACCTGAGTCCGCAGGTTCAGGATTAACCCCGGCAATGTAGCGAGACCTCGTCTCAAAAAAAAAAAACAAAACAAAACCGAAAGAAAGAGGACCGGGCATGGTGATGCACGCCTGTAAGTGGCAGCCTAGGAAGCTGCAGCCGGAGCCAAGGATCACAGTTTGAGTCCCGTGGGGGGCACATAGTGAGACCTAGTCCCCAAAAATTAGCTGGGCGTGGTGGTACGCACCTGTAATCCCAGCTACCTGGGAAACTGAAGCTGGGGATTGCTTGAGTCTGTGGTATCCCGGGCAACGTGAGCCTGCAGTTCCACAGGCAAAAATAGGGAGACCTAGTCTCAAAAAGAAAGAAAGAAAGAAAACTGAAAGAACCATTAAAACTGTATTGGAAGAAGAGTCTAAGTGAAAAAATTTCTCATCCATCACAATAGGAATGCTGTAGATGATTTATTTTTAAACACAGAAAAAAATCAATAAATAGCATTATTTTTGTATAGACGTAACCACCAAAGTGATTAAAGACATTTGAGAATTGGGACTAAGCCTGGGAAAGGCTGAGCATAAGAAAACTGCTCTTTTTCATAAGTCTGTCTATACTTTTAATATGTAACATTACATGTATTGTAAAATGAAGCTTTCGTAAAATTCTGAGGGGAAATATTCCTTGCAAAAAATAGAACATCCTACTAGTGTAAAATTAGTCATCACTATCACCTCTAAGCATACTGAAGAAACCACTAGTGAGTGTTTATTGACTTAAAGATCACGTTTGGTACTAGATTGTCTATTTTTTTAAAGTGTGTCTCTGCTGGTTGGCCCATAGCTTGGTTGGGTTAATTAATTAGGATAAGCTGTTACCATACTACTATTAGTAATAAACTTCATTAATTGGAAAAAGTAATTTTTTGGCTTCCAAGAAGTATCTTTTCAACTCGGGCTACATTGTAGCAGATTAAAAAGTTTCCCTTTCTTCCGTTGTTATTAAACTAGGAGGAAGGGGGCTGTCTTCTTTAAGACTTGGTTTTACCTCTCCAATTGTAACCGCAGAATAAGACCCATGCTAATAATATCTAGAATTTATTTCTTGCTATCTCAGATCATTACACTGTTTTTTGGAGAACCCAGAATAATAATTTTACTGCATAGATTAGATATTCTAAATAGGTGTGGCTCTGGTTTCTACTAATATTCGCCGGAAAAAATATAAACCTTCACAGAATAAAGTTTTTATAGAAACAGATTTGATAACACTGGTCATGTGAAAGGGTATTTTTAAAAACTTGAAATTTACCTGACATCTGAGTTCCATCTTTAGAAAGATTTTTTGCAATGATTACTTGCTGTTCTAATTAAAGATATTAGAGGGAATCTAAGATTATTGGATTATATTTTAGAATTGTTTTAGAGAAGTTGTCATGGAGATAGGATTCGAGTATTTATCTTTGAGTGTCAAAATCTAAAATTTTCAAGCTATATAGTATCAAATTATTTTTCTTTTCAATGTCTCTTAAAATTTATTAACAGCTGTGTACGATAGAATGAGAGCAGATCAGAAGAAATTTGGTAAAGCATCCTGGGCAGCAGCTGCTGAACGTATGGAAAAACTCCAGTATGCTGTTTCTAAGGAGACTCTGCAAATGATGAGAGCCAAAGAGATATGTTTGGAACAGAGGAAGCATGCATTAAAAGAGGAGGTAACAAAAACCATCCAAAAAAATGTATAACGTTTTCAAAATTTAGGATTTGCTATTCCATTTTCCTCTTCGTAAACAAGACTGCCATTTTCCTGATTTTACAGATAACTGTGACTTTTGCACTGTTGTCCTGGCATCTGTAATTTTAGATGCCATTAATAGAAGTTAAAAATGGTATTTTCATAGGATCACAGTGTGGCTATAGGTAGCCACATACTGTTAAAACAAAAATATACAATGATAACAGATTTTCTTTGTTGTTTAAATTATTTTCACACTGTACAGTTTAAAGCTTTGTGACAATTGTTAAGTTTCTCTGCCAAAAGAAATTATATAAAAATCCTACAGCAGTAGTAGCATTTTGTTAAAATTGATTATATTAGGCTTCATCTATCACCTCGTAGAACTTCCCACCAACCCTTCCTGCCACAGGCAACCACCAGTCTACTTTCTATCTGTACATTTGCTGTTTCTGAACATTTCATGTAAATGGAGTTATAAAATGTGATTTTGACAGTTTTTTAAGAAAGGTACATTTAAAAAATTCACTTGTATTATAGCATGCATCAGTGCTTCATTTAGGTTTTTTTTGCTGATTGTTGCTCCATTGTATGTTTATTGAATGTTACTCCATTGTCCTAACATTTTATGCATTCATCAGTTGAGGAACATTTGCTATCTTTCTACTTTGAAGCAGTTATATACAATGCTACCTGAACATTAACATGCAACATTTTGTGTGGACCTAGACTTCCATTTATCATTGTATATACCTAGGAATAAAGCTGCCATTCAGCTTTTTGAGGAACTGCCAGGTATTTTCCAGAGCAGCTGTATCATTTACATTCCCATCAATATGTTACAAAGATTAGAATTCCTCCATACCTTTCTCTATTCTTTTTCTTCTTCTTTTTTTATTGCCATCCTGGTGAGTGGTATTTTATTGTGGTTTGCCTTGCATTTTCCCTGATATCACTTATATTGAGTATCTTTTAAAGTGGTTTTTAGCTAGGTATATGTATTTTCTGGTGAAATACTCAGATCCTTTGCTTATTTTTAAAATTTTTGAATCAAATCTTACTAATTTACCATTCATTGACAAAACTGTAATTTCAGGAAAACATCTTCAGACTTTTATTTTTTGTCTTTTTTTTCCCCCAAGTTTTCCTCTATGTATTTTATGGTTTTAGGTCTTACATCCAAGTCTTTTATCCATTTTGAGTTGGTTTTTTTTACAAGGTGTGAGGGAGTTGTCCTGTCCCATTTTTCTCCATGTCTTGATCCAGTTTTCCCAGGACCACTTATTGAAGAGACTGTTCTTGTCCAATGTATGTTTTCTGCCCCTTTGTCAAAGATTAGTTTTCCATGTGTGTGTGGTTTTATTTCTGAGCACTTGATTTTAATCCATTGGTCTGATTGTCTGTTTTTGTACCAGTACCATACTGTTTTAATTATTATGGCTTTGTAGTATAAGTTGAAGTCTGGAATTGTAATACCTCCATTCTCTCTTCTTTTGGTCAGGAGGATTTTGGATATTCAAGGTCTTCATTATTCCAGATGAATTTCAGTCATTTTTGTTCTATCTCTTTAAAAAATGACATTGGAATTTTTATTGGGATTGCATTGAACCTGTAGATTGCTTTTAGTATAATAGTCATTTTGATCAGGGAATGTCTTTCCTTTTTCTTTTTTTGGTCTTCTATTATAGGAATCCATGAGCAAGGAATGTCTTTTTTTTTTTTTTTTTTTTTTTTTTTTTTTTTTTTTTTTTTTTTTTTTTTTTTTTTTTTTTTTTTTTTTTTTTTTTTTAGGATTTTTTTTTTTTTTTTTTTTTTTTGTCTATTTCTTTTAGGAATGCTTTGTCATTTTCTTTGTATAGATTCTTCACATCTTTTGTTAGGTTTACTCCCAGGTATTTATTTAATTTGATTTAATTTAACTTTCAGTGGTGTAATGGTAAATGGAGTATTTTTTTAATTTCTTCTTCTTCGTTTTTGCATATAAGGCCACTGATTTCCATTTGTTGATTTTGTAGCCAACTACTTTACTAAATTGGTATATTATTTCAATTAATTTTTCTATGGATTTTTGTGGGTTTTCTACAGAGTATCATGTCATCTACGTAGAATGATAGTTTCATTTTTTCTTCCCCTATATGTATTCCATTTATGTTTTCCTCTTGGCTTATCGCCCCGGCTAGAACTTCCAGTACTGTGTGGAAAAGCAGTGGTGACAGTGGGAGTCCTTGTCTGGTTCCAGATCTTAGTTGAAATGGTTTCAGTTTTTCACCATTAAGGATGATGCTTGTTGTGGGTTTATCATATATGGCTTTTATTATGTTGAGATATGTTCCTTTTATTCCTACTTTTTCAAGGGTTTTCATCATGAATGGGTGTTGAATTTTATCAAACGCTTTTTCTGCATCTATTGATATGATCATATGGTTTTTGTTTTTCTTCTGGTTGATGAGGTGGATTATGTTGATTAATTTTTAGATGTTGAAACATCCCTGTGCCCCAGCATTCTACTTGGTCATGGTGGATAATCCTTTATGCACTGTTGGATTCGGTTTGCCAGGATTTTGTCTAGAATTTTTGCATCTGTGTTCATTAGGGAGATTGGTCTGTAGTTTTCTTTCTTTGCACTATCTTTATTTGGTTTTGGAATTAGTGTAATATTAGCTTCATAGAATGTATTTGGTAGTTTTTCTTCTTTCTCAGTTTTCTGGAAGTGTTTTTTTTTTGTTTGTTTGTTTTGAGACTAGGTCTTGCTATTTTTGCTTGTGGAACCACAGGTTCACGTTGCCCGGGGTACCACAGACTCAAGCAGTCCCCAGCCTCGACTTCCTAGGCTGCCACTTAAAGGCATGTGCCAACATGCCCAGCCTTGGAAGCATTTTAACAGTACAGGTGTTATTTCCTCTTTGAGTGTTTGTAGAATTCTTTAGTGAAACTATCTGGTCCTGTGCTCTTGTTTTTCAGGAGAGTTCTGATGACTGCCTCAATTTCACTACTTGTTATTGGTCTATTAAGGCCTCTATTTCTTCTTTGTTCAATTTTGGATGGCTATATCATTTGAGGAATTTGTCCACCTCACCCAGGTTGTTGTATTTGTTTGCATATAGAGGTTCATAGTAGTCTCTAATTATCTTTTGAATTTCTGCTGGATCATTTGTAATTTCTCCTTTTTCATTTATAATCCTGTTTGCGTTTTCTCCCTTCTTTTCTTTGTGAGCCTTGCTAGGGGTTTATCAATTTCATTTATTTTTTCGAAGAACCAGCTTTTGGTTTTGCTTATCTTCTCAATGGTCTTCATCTTCAGACTTTAATATGTGTTTATGCTTCACTTGTGCACATTTCTACCAAAGTTCTAGTGCCAATCACTCTATCAAATTGAACTCTTCTACCCATTTCTTTCTTTTCCTTCCCATTTCCCTTTCCTTCCGTTTAACTGACATACTTTTCACAAAGCTTATTTTTGTTGTATTTTACCAATTTGTTGCTTTGATTACTTATATTCCACATACAAGCAAAACTAGCCAATAATTGTCTTTCACTTTTTGATTTACTTCATTTATTTAATTATCTCAGGTTACTGCAGAAGGCAAGATTTCATCTTTTCAATGGTTGAGTAGTATTGCATTGAATATATGTGTATATCGCAACTGCTTTATCCAGTCATCTGTTGATGGTATTTAGATTGTTTCCATATCTGGCTTATGAATGTGTTTCCATGTTTTTGCTGCGCTGTAATAAAAATAGGGTATCATAAGTTTTTTTGAATTAGTTTTTCTTATTTTTGGGTCAGTACCTAGGAGTAGTATTGCTAGATTATTGATATTTCTCTTTGCAGTTTTTTAAGGTTTCTCCGTACACCAGGGCTGCACCAGTTTACATTCCCACCAATATTACACAAGAATTCCTTTTTCTCCACACTCTCTCAAAAACTGTTGTTTCTGATCTTATTGATCAGCACTACTCTCACAGGTGTGAAATGATAATTCTAATTGTGGTTTTGATTTCTATTTTATTATGTGATACTGAACATTTTTTCATATGCCTCTTAGCCTGCTGTGTGTCTTATTTTGAGAAAGTGTCTACTCATATCTTTTATCCATGGTTTTTATTGGTTTGTTGTTGTTGTTCTTTATTGTTGAGTTATGTGAGTTCTTTGTATATTTTAGAAATTAACTGCTTATCAAACCTGTGATATGCAAATGTCTTCTCCTAATTTGTACCTTACCTTTATGTTTTTTGCTTATTTTGCTGTACAAATATTTTTTAGTTTAATGTGGCTCCATTTGTTTGTTTTTGCTTTTGTTTTCTTTACCTTTAGAGGTGAGTTCCCAAATGCATCTCTGAGATTGATGTCTAGGAGAATAGTGCCTATGTTCTTCTAATATTTTATGGTTTCAGGTTTTAGAGCCAAGTCTTTATTAATCCATATTGAATGTCTGTGTGTGGTGTTACATAATTATTCCATTATTACATGTTACCCTTTCCTATATCATTATTTAGCCTTTGTCATGTTGAAGTATGTTCTTTTTGTTCCCAGTTTATCAGGTTGTTTTGTGGGTTTTTTTTTTTTAATCATAATAGGTTTTCAGATTTTGTCAAAAATTTTTCAACATCTGTTGGTAAGGCTGTAGATATTACTCTTTTGTGATGTGGTAAATTACATTTTATGATTTTTGTATGTTGAACCATCCTTGCATCATTGAACTAAATCCCACTTGGTTATGGTGTACAGTCCTCTCTTCTCTTAATGTATTACTGGATTTGATCTGCCAAGATGTTGAAGGTCACTGCATCTGTGTTCATCAGAAGTATCAGTCTGGTGTTTTGTTTTGTTTTGTTTTCATTGTATTGTCCTTGTTTTTGGAACCTGGATAATGTTGCCAATAGAAAAAGTGGTTGAGGGTATTCTCCCCTCCTTGGTTATTTTAGAAGAGTTTGAAAAGATAGACTTTGGATGGTCTTTGAAAGTTTGGTGGAATTCACTGCTCTAGGCATTTGGTCCTGGACATTTGTGCCTAGGGAAACTTTTGATTACTCTTTTATTTCTGCACTTGTGATCCAGCTCTCTGTTTGAACTTGCATCGCTCTTAGATGGTTGCATGAGTCTATTTGTCCATTCTTTCTGTTTGTTCAGATTGTTTGCATATGCTGTCATGGTAATCTATGTATAGCTACCGTATCTACTATGACTTTGTCTCTTTCATTTCAGATTCTTTTAATTAGGGGTTTTTCCTTTTATTCTTGGTAATCCTAAGGTTTTATAAATGTTTATTTTTTTCATATAGCCAGCTCTTGGTTTCATTAATGTTGTGAGGCTTTGGTTTGTTTGTGGGGGTTTTTTTTTTGTTTTTCTTTTTTGTGGTTTCTATTTTATATTTCTGCTATAATTTTAATTTTTCCTTCTGATTTTTGTTTCATTTGTTCTTTTTCTGATTCTTTTCGGTGTAATATTAGATTGTGTATTTTCAATTTTTCTTGTGTATTGATGTGGGTTTTTATTGCTTTGAATGTACCTCAGTTCTGCTTTTGCTGTACCCCATAGGATCTGATTGCATTTCACTTCATTTTCTTGGTCTTCAGATAATGTTTTCTCATTTGATTTCTTTGTTGACCCAGGCCATTCAGAAGCATTTTCTTTAGTCACCACATATTTGGGTTTTTCAGAGAGTGGATGTGGTGACTAGATGTGGTTTCTATTGTATTGTCTGTATTCTTTTTCGTTGTTTCTCCTCTTTCAGCGTGATGGGTCTTAAATATTTTTTTAGTGCCTCTGAGTGTCTAGGCTTGTGGTATAACCCTTTTTGACTGGGGTGTCTTGATGCTGTTGGGTAGTTGAGTGTCCTTGTTTTTCAAGTTTGTGCAGCAGCGCTGGCGCTTTTGGGCTTTGGGGTGCGAGTTGGTCACCTCCAAGTTGACTAGTTGACTTTCCCGGGGCCCGTAAAACTACATGTTTGGATTTTTATCAGTGTTTTTTAGCATTAATTTCTAACTTCAGAAAAATGTTTGATATGATTTCAGTCTTCATTTTTTTTATTGAGGCTTGTTTTATGTGCCCACAGATAGTCTCTCTTTGGATGTTCTTTGTGCACTTGAGAAGAATGTGGATTCATTTCCTGGGGGGTAGGAATTTCTGTCCTGTTAAGTCCATAAGATCAATTGCAGTTTTATTTTTATTACTGGAGTTCCGTACATAGTTTTTAAGTATTATAAACTTTATATATTTGTATACATGGGCACACACATATGTATATATTTATATATGTACAGATCTTTGTTTTGATATGGTTGCAAATTCCTGATTGTTCTGGGGTTTAAAACATTCAGTATGTATTTGTGAAAATAGTGCATATTAATCTCTAGGGAAGCTCAAATGGCTTTCTTGGTTTATTCAAACAATTTTATGAAAATATGTAGTTTTCTGGAAACATCTTTTGATTTGGGAGATGCAACAGTATATGCTCCTTACTGGTGTTTTAAAAATACATCTGGTAGTCTACTCATTTGAACATTAATATATGAGACAACCTATTATGACTGTGATCTAGAAAAATAATCTTTCATTAATAGATGTTAAATGTGGTTTTATTTTCCCCTTACATTTTCTTATTTGCTATTAGTGTTCAAGGTAAAATTGGAATTTGGCTTGTCTTGGAACTTTTTAACTTTATATTCAGAATCTCTTTACAATAATATCAACCCCATCTTATGGCCTTTCTAGTGGAGTCTCCTAGTTAGTGTTCTCCTTTTTATGTGTGGAATGTTCTTAATCAACAAAACTTTAAAACTTAAAATTCTGACATTTTATTGCCTTTGATATAGAGAACAACTTTTTGTCATCATCTCATCGACTAACTTTATTGTTCTAATCAAACAACATTGACTTGTGCTGACAAAATAGGTTGCCTAAAAGAGCTGCTGGGGATAGTATTTGTGAATACTTGCTACTGCACATACGTTGTTCTTGCTAGAATTGATCTAGGATGGTTAAGGAAGGGCGAGGCTAAACTAGGTTCCCAGAGTCTGGGATGATTATATGGGGCCACAATATTATTACAATAATATTTTGTTTTTTATATTATGTGTTATGTTTGAATTCTTCAAAAGATTTGGTAAAACTCTAAGTCATTCTTACCAGGTTAATGCTTGTTGTATGTGGATGTGTGTTATGTTTTATATATGTATATATCAGTAATGATATATTGTACCAGTTTAATCAGCATTAATTTAAAGTGACCACATTACTCATGAGTAACAGAGCAGATGTGAATTATCAAGCCCATCCCAACAAATACTTTACCAGTGAAGACTTTGCAATAGAATACTACCCTGTCATTTAAATTATGGGGAGACATTTGGTTTTTTTAAGAATATCCCCTTAAGTTATCTTAAAAATAAAAAGTCCTTCCTTATATGACAGAGTAAAACACTTTAAAAAATAAAATTGGAAATGATTTAAAAATACTTAGCATCATTTTCCATGACTACAAAGCTGAATTTAAAACAATTTCTAAATTAATGCTGAAATGTTAAACACTACCCAAGCAAGCAAAATTCTATTTGACTTTAAAATTTCCTTTAATGTGCATAGGAGTAAATGCTATTTAGTCTGTTTCTTTTTCAGATGTTACTGAGACTTGATTGCAGTCATTCTTATGCTTTTTAGGTCACACCCTCTTGTTCTTTTGTGGATTTGAAAAGTTGGAACAGTGTACTAAGAAAAATAACACATTTGCACACAAATTTAGCAGGCTCCCATGTCATCTCTAAATGAGCCTCTGAACCCAGATTGCCCATGGGTATTCGAATTTTCCAATCTCTGGCCTAGTGCTTTGAAAGAATACAAGGGCGTTTAATTATTTGAAACTGTTTAACTCCACTCTTTCAGTAATTTACTCCACCCATCCCATCCAAATTTGAAAATAATAGTGCAGTCTTAACATGTCAAGTATATTTTTACTTCCATACCTGAATTATGAATTATTTTACTTTCATTCAGAATTATTTACAGATTACATCAGATATATTTTATGTCATTGGAAAGGATTAAAATAAATGATATATATTTAAATGGGAATTATATTAGAAATATTATTAAAATAAGGATTTATTGATTGATTGACTGATTTTTAAGAGACTAGGTCTTACTATGTTGCCCAGGGTTGTTTTCAACCCGTGGACTTAAGTGGTCCCCAACCTCAGCCTCCCAGTTAACTGGGATTACTACACCTAGCCAGATAGATAGACAGACAGATAGATAGAGATAGATAGATAGATAGATGCTATAATGAAACAAGGTGAGGTTTTATATTCCATTGCTTGTAGTTGAAAGATAATAAATAAATCAAAGATATAAAAATAAATCAGTGTACTTTTATGTCTTGGCAGAAGAGTGCAGTCATTTTCATGTATTTATTTTTAAAGCTTTGTGATTCCTTGATATCATTTCTATCAAATAAAATGTTAACCAGTCCTACAGCTAGTTATATTTTATAACTTTATATTTCATAACTTTGAAGCATACTGTTAGTTTTTTATTAAGATAGTAATCCCCATGTTTAAGTCTTAAAGTATTTACTGAGTATTGATAGTATACCATAGTGGATATGGCGTAGGAACTAGACAGCACTATCCATAGAACTTCCTGCAGCAGTGGAATATTTTATAACTGCACTTTCTACTAAGTTAACCACTAGCCACTTGTATTTTGAGCTCTTGAAATGTGGCTTATGTGACAGAGGAACAAGAATTTAAAAATATTATTTATCTTAAATGAAAAGAGCCACTTATGGCAACTTTACTGTATAAAACAACTCTTTAGATTACAAATCTTCAACTGTTACTTTTACACAGCCCACGGTGCACTGTCATCTCTTTGTAAAATAGAAATAATTTATGCGCTCTGGGAGCCCTGGAGTTAATGAAACATTTAGCAAATGCCCTGTTGCTAGTAGAATAAGAATTCAGTAAATATTTTATATTATTACTGTGATCACTGATAGGTATTGTATAATTGTCATCAAAGGGGATATATAGGTGAGAAAGTAATGGAATTCGCATATTTGTGATGTTTATTTCCAGTTCATGTAGACTTTACCAATAAGTTCAACAGCAAGATTTGACTTGGTTAACACAGTCTGAACTGAGGGGAGGCAGATAGGGGGCTTGTCTAGGCACAAAAACTGGTTTTTATTGTTATTTATAAATAAGCAGGTAGTTTGTTTCATATCTGTACACTAGAAATTTCAAAGTATTGTGAAATTATAGTTTAGCCATCTGAGTTATATTTCTGCAGTGATTATCCCAAAAGTCGTTTTAAATGTTTCATGTCCTGTCCTTAGTGCTTTTACATATTATCTCAAATTCTCAAAAATGTTATCATACACTACAGGCTGATAATTCATTATCTGAAACCCCTGAGTTTGAACATGTTTCAGAATTCTTAGTTTTTCAGACTTTGGAAAGTAATTTAGGGCATTTAACTTAAAGGCAGGTATTTATATTACAGTAATAGACACAGAATAAATAGGGACTCACATCAATTTGATCATATTTTCCTAAATTTGGATTGTATGTTTGACATCAAAGATATGGATATTTTCAGTTTCCCAACATTTCTGAAAAGTGTAATTCCACATCATTACATCAACTTAATATATTCGTGTTTGTGTAGCTATTGTTAGTGGAACCTGTATTTTTACTCAGGTTTATCTGTATCTAAATCTCATATCTTTTCCACATAAATGAACTAGACTTGACTAAGAGTATAATTTTTCTAAGAGTACTATTTTTCTCCTTACATTGTGCCTGATCCTTATGACTGCTTCTCCAACGCCCAAATTATGTTTATTGATGTAGGGTTGCATCTTTGTATTTGCTCTAGGAGTGATAGGTTCAGACCTCTACAAATACATAATTTAACTTCCTGCCAACCACCAGTACCCCAAACAATAATCCACAATGTTTTTTGGGTTTCCGGGTTTCTTTCCTCCCCTACACCATCTCAGCACTCTCCCCCTCTGTTTTCTCAGTTTTGCAGTCATATGATAAGAGTCCATTATTGACTCGATTTTGATTGACTCTTTCCTCTGTATTCTTTGTAGAAGTAAGACCATCCTGTATCTTTCTGATTTATTTCATTTAGCATTACCCTTTCTAGTTGCCATCCCTGTCGTTGCAAATGACAGTTCACTCTTTTTTTTATACCTGAGTAGTATTACAGACAGATACAAACAGCATATTTTTCTGTTATACTCCTCTAACCTATGGCACTTGGACTGTTTCTCTAACTTAGCAATTATAAATAAGGCTTCAGTAAACACAACATACATACATCCCTTTCAGTTAGTGTCTTTGTATTCTTTGGGTAGATAGCTAGAAATGGAATTTCTTAGTTGTGATACATCCAATGTTAATATTTTGAGAACCCTTCATACTGTTTTCCATAAAGATTAGACTAGTCTACATTCCCATCAACAGGATACAAGCATTCTTTTTTGTTTACATCCTTGCCAGCATTTGCTATTTCCAATCTTTTTGTGTGAACCATTCTCAGAAGAATTGAGAATGGTATCTCATTGTCCTTTTGATTTATGCTTCCCTCATAAAAAGTGATAAGCATTTTTTCATGTGCCTACTGTATGTTGTTTAGAGAAGTGCCTACTTAGCTCTTCTGCCCCCCCCCCTTTTTTTTGTGTGTGTGTGGGGGGGGTTAGTTATTTTTCACTGAGTTGCAGGACATCTTTACATATTTTGGATATTGTCAGGTAATATGTTGTGGGATTCTTTTCCCTCCTGCTCAGCCTATATGACTGCTTTTTGAGCTTTCACTTCATTTTTTTGTTTACTGTTCTACTCTACATCAAACAGTGGTGGGTGCTGACTATTTGTTAAACAAATGATTTAACCCCACAGATATTCTAAAAGCTCAATTTTTCTTTTTTTTTTT
>PVHY01010571.1:0-51385 GCA_004024945.1 Uropsilus gracilis
AAAAATATTAAAAAGAAAGGAAAGATGATGCTGAAGGAGAAATAAAAGGTAGAACTTAGATGTGTAGAGTTCTACCAGAAGGTAGAACTAAGATCTGTGGAGAATTATTCCCAGACCTTGTTACTTGACTCAAGGAATAGCAGGTATTTGACCAGCTGGATTCCCCAATTGCTATTTCCAAAGTGACAGTTTATTCTCACATTTACCTTCCAAGCCTCTTTTGATTAGGAAAGTCTATAGCAGTTATCCTACATCTGTCTTCCCTTTCGGTGTTGTAGTTGGGGAGCAGACAACTTGTTTAGTTCCACAGGTGAAGAGAAAGTATCCCAAGAAGTGACCATACCTGAGAATCCTCCCCTTCTCCTGTTCCTGATTTAGATAATATGATTCTAGATCTCAAGCTAATGCCATAATAAAATGTGTGGGTGCCCCTGTGCAGAAATGAATGCATGCTGTGAGAATGATGTGAATTAGGGACCAGAGGCAAAATATGGTAGACAATCTCCAAAATGGTTTCCATAGAGACCTCATTATCCATATAATTGGATCGTCTCCACTGTTGATTGCTGTGTCTAATACTATACAAAAATGGCAGATTCCACCTCCAATAGTAGGTTATAAAACAGTAGTTTCTATCATGAGACTCTTGTGGCTCACTCCCTCTGAAGAAAGTCAACTGACATCTGTATAAGTAGCACTGCAGAGAGGCCAATACGACCTAACAAACAAACAAACAAAAAACCCAGAAATCCCCAGCAAACAGTCATGTTTATGATCTTAGGTGGATACTCCAAAGTAGTCAAGTCTCAGATGATTGCAGCCTTAACTGATACCTTTTCTACAGCATCTCAAGAGAGATCCTTAGCCACAATAACCCAAGCAGGCCACTTCCAGCTTCCTGACCCTCTAAAACTATGAGATGATAAATACTTGCTATTTCAAGTTGCTAAGTTTGGGAGTAATTTATCACATAGATACAGATAACTAAAATGCACATTCACCTTCTGTTATGAACCTAAGCTGGTCCTCTGAAACTCTGAAACACTAATCTCTGAAACTCAAAATGGAGGTAGCTGAGTCAATAATACATCAGCTAGAAACAGATAAGAAGTCTAGTAGCAATATACTTAAAGCAAGACTACAAGGAAATTGTGGATAAGGATCATCTACCTGAAGAATCACAATGCATACCTTGTATAAATCAAGAACCAGAGATTCCAAACTGTTTTCCAGAGCAAAAGAATCAAACACAAGTTCTCAGGTAGCTAACTGTAAATAAATGGATACCTGTCCAGTTCTCAAGCTCTCAGCTAATTTAAAGCAGCAATAAATTTTTGAGAATGAACTCTCCATCACTGTCAGAGCAAGAATGGAATTCAATTCAGTCCAACAAATATATAGTGGTCACCATTTCTGCTGCAGAGAAAATGAAGAATGCTCTAACACAGAAACCCGATCGTCAATGGCACTGCCCTAGAGTATTTAATCACATCACTGTGCTCTCCTTCACATGGACAATGTAAGTTAGTGGCTGAGCACATGTGCTAGATTGCTATCGTCAAGGTTCGAAAGATTAAAATAAGATAAAAAAGAGAATAGGCAATGGAAGTGTCCAGAATTCAGGGGTTCTGGAATGCAGGGAAAAAGAGACAGAATGAGACAATGATCCCTCTATGAAGATATCAGCAAAAATGTCAAGAGTCTAAAAATAGTGACTCACATTGCTTCTATGGGTAACTCCAAGAGGATGTAATAGCTGTCATCCTCTTTATCTTCATCATCACACTCATCCTTGCAATTATACGATGGGAAATGTTAAGGACTCAACCTGCTTACCACGGTTCCAAATGTTTTTCGTGGATTCATTTATTCATTACTCAATAACCCACGAGATTGCTGCTATTATTTTCCTAATAAAAAGAAAACACTGACAACAGGTTCCCAACGTGCTTGGCCTGACTATCTGCCTTAGCTACTCCTGGAGATCCGAGCAGCCTTGTCTGTTGCTGTCCAGGAGTGCAAATCCACACCCAGGATAAAAAAAGGACCTTATTCTAGAAAAAGAAAAGACCAGCGGGCCAAACATGAACCAACAGCTTGCAGCAATAGGAGTTGGAGTGACCAGATTAGGTAAGGAGGAAAGGGAAAAGGAGGGGTAGGGGGGAATAAGGGGTACAATACAACCATGCAAACATATCAATATTATATGATAATTATGAATAAAAAATTAAATAACTGAATAAAATAAAAACATTAAAGCATAGAAATCAAGTAAATTTTCCCAAGTGGTAATAATAATAATAATAATAAATGGTAGCGCAAAGATTCAAGTCCAGCCACAGTGGTGCCTTCCCCAACCCCTCAACAGTACAGTGTTGCTCCAGTGAATCAGTGTGGACAATAGACCCATGTCCTCAACCACTTGCCCATTAGAGCATGACCTTATACTTTCATTAGAGAAAGCCAAATGTGAGAGAGCAAAATGAGAACAAAAGGCCTCAGATTATTTTTTCTGCTCTTCTCTCCTGGGTCATCTATGGAAGAGGTCCAATTTAAAAATGCCTCCAAGGTCACCACACAGAACTCATAGCCAGTTGGTATACCCTTCACCTGCTGGCCTCCAGATCCCCCCCACATACACACATACACTAGAAGACTAATCTAATGAAGAAGCATCACTCTGAAGGTACCTCTTTTTCAGTTGCCCTGGGAGACTTGCTTTTGAAACATGTACGGAAACCCAGGTCTGCCAACTTGCTCCAGGCCACGACTTTGAAACTACTTAAAAATTAATGAATCTTTATCATTTTAAAACTCCAATCTGTGCAGGAATCTTGAACGAATAATGTTTTAATAATACATATAAGACAACTGGTAATAAAACAAAATTTATACCTGTGTGTATAAACTGGTATTAAGAGAAAGTTGAGATATTGTTACAACAATTAATAAAATTGGTTAAATGGCAAAATAGTTAAGTACAAGATATATTACATTTCTTTTTCTCTTTCTTTTACCCCCTTATTTACACAGTAACCAAAAAAAAAAAAAAAAAAGGACAAAATTCTCTATGCTTGGTTATATTTGTTCTAGTGACTTTTAGGAAATTGAAGATTGTACAGCTTTTTTAACTCCCTCTTCAATGCTCAAGGAATACCCTTGGGTACATCTTTGCCTCCCTTTTTACTCTTAAGTCATATGCTTATGTCTGTGCCAGTCACTCTTTTCAGAAGGAGGGTAAGTGTTCAGACTTCCTGATTCATGTATTCTCTCTGCCGTTGTAGCAGGAAGTAGTCACAGATGATACAAGAATAAATGAGCATGCTGTGTTCCAATAATACTTCACTTAGACACTTTGAATTCAAGTCATAGTCAATTAGGAAACTGTGCTCTTTTGATATTTTTCACAACTATTTAAAGAATTAAAGCCATTGTTAGTTCAGATACCATATGAAAAGCAGGATGTGTGTGGGATACGTCCACAAACTTTACCCTCTGAACTTCTCGGTGCCTAAAGGCAAGACAAGGACTCACTCATGCTTGCAGTTGCACTGTTGGCCATGGAGTCTTCTTCAGAGCAGAGCTCTGTCTTGAATGGCAGAGTCAGTATACGTTATAATCCTCTCTTGCAAAGACATGGGGAGAAGTTTATTCAGTTCTTAATCAATTAGTTTAACTTTGATGCAAATTCTCATATTCTAGTCACTGCACCCTAAATTCAACCACACTACTGGATAAAGGGCTCACACCCAAATCTGTTTCTTTCCTTTAAAATTGACTATTGATTCATCTTCCTGTTTATTTCTGTAGAATACTAACGTTTCTATTTTGTATCACTTAGTTTTTACTAAATGACCTTAACTAAGGACCTCTGCCTCAGATATTAGTAGGCCAGCTTGCATTCAAAGAATCTTCTGTGTATCTGACAAAGTCTCCTGGTGTGCAGGGTTCTGGAGTCCACAGTGAGTAGAAGGAGATGTCTCCATTCTCCTCATGAGCAATGATAGTCTCAGATGCCTGTGGGACTGAGGAGATGGGTACAGAATGCCAGGTGGAGCAGGCTGCAATGGAATCTTTACCTGAGGAAGAGAATTGGAAAGACTGAGAGGTTAAACACCAGAACAAAGAGCACCCATGAAACCTGAGCTCCATGTATACTGTTGAAGGAGCAGGTCACAGGCACAAGATGAATCACCAGCTCTAGGCCTATGGCACCATTCAGGGGGCCACCCAGATTCGAAGTCCCACCCAGATTTTCAGATGTACCAGCATGGAAGCTACAGACACAGCGGCAGTCATGGATTTGGTACTGCAACGTCAGCTTTGAACTGCTACTCTCTGCAGAGGAACCCCAGTTTACAGAAGCCGATCTTAGAGAGCTACAGGACATGACCAAAGCCAACTCACAGGATATACCCAGGGAGTCCCAGGAATTTTCTGGGTCAGAGATTCAGCAATACTTTATTTCCCAAGTACATGAGATCACAAATGAACATGGCTACCAGTTGACAGAACATCAGTCATACTTGGTGGGCAGTTTCCACTCAGTAAACCTTCCTGGACAGAATGATTGGCAACATCTATGACCAGTGTTTTGTCTGCTTAGTCTGTATTTTATCTAGCACCTGAAACAGCCTAGCTCACCAGTCACACTCAATAAGTATTTGTTGAGAGAATATAAGTTGAACCTGTGCTTCTTAGTTCAATTTTATTGTTTTCTATAAAATGATTTATTAGCAAGAACATCTTCTACAGATATAAATAAATGAACAAATCAGGGAGAACCCTTTGTCCAATGTCCTGATTTATGTTTTCTTTTAAAACACATGATCGCTCTTCCTCATGCCATTCCTATGATCCATGTTCGTTCCAGGAAACCTGCAGCCACCACTATCCGTGGCACAGCAGCTTATAAATTAGAGCGGCCCGCCATGGGTAACAGTGCTGACGATGTTTGAATATCCATTTAATAGCAGTGAGTGCCGCTGTTTTCTTAATGTGGTTTCTCTTGTAATTCTGACAGCTTTATGAATGCTCCAGTAACTTTCAGCTAAATCATCACAGAGTTTCAATTTCCATCTTTAAGCCCGGCAGATAGATCCATAACCATATTATGCTAATAAATAACTGCATCTCAGGTGGATGGTAGGAAATGATCTGAACAAACATGCAGGGTAATAATACTGGTCTTTAAGCTTGCACCAGACTTCATTCACTTATTTCCCCTTCAGTGATCAAAGGCATATTAGCCAATTAAAAATAAAATTGGTAAATGGTGCTGACATGACTTCATTCTTGCTGTTTACTAGAAAGGAGAACATTTCTGGTGAGTCACTGCTCTCCTGGCAATTTCCCTCCACCATCACCAAACAGAGTGGCAGGGATATGTGGGTGGCTGTGTTTCTCAGCTAGTAGAAGGAAAAAGATTCTGCAATTATTGTTTAGGGAGCTGACTTTGCAGTTATGGTCTGGGTTTCTCTGCATTTTAATATCCCCATGTGAAAAATAAAGAATGCTGACCCTTATTGACCACTACTGAATATTCTTGAAAAATTCTTAGATGTGCATTATTTACTGGAACATTTTTCCATTTATTTTAGGGAGACTTGCTTTAAAATGTACCTTTTTTAGTTCATGACACTGCAGTATGTCAGAGCTCTCAGAGTTTCAAATATCCGACTGGATCAATTCAAAGTTTTCTATTTTTAAGAGAGAGAGAGAAAACTTAGGAAAGTATTTTATGAATGACAGAATACTCCATGAAGATGATTCTCATTGTGGATATCAAACTCCCCATCTTAGAACCTATCAGGTAAATTTGTTAATAAGGTTCCAGAATACAGTGTGATCAACAAAAATGAATTTACAGTCTTTTTCAGTAAATTACATCTTTTCTATTTCGCTCCCAAATAAAGTTGACTTAGAAAAATTTCCTACAGCTTCCAGCCACATGCATGGAATCCAGTTTGTCCTAAGAATAAGCTTTACATCATCAAGGACATGGTGGACATTGGGGCACATCTTTGTGCCAACAAAAAGCACATCTGCAGTGTCATAGGTTGGAAAGTGACCCCCACCCCTACTGCCAATGCCCTGCTGCCTCAAAGATATGTCTATGTCCTAATCTTTGGACCTGTCATAGTCTGGGTTTCCAGACTAAATCCTTATAGGGAAAAGGATTTTTGCACATGGAATAAAGCAGAGGGGGAAGGGTAGGGGTCTAGAGAACATCCCGGATTAGGATGGATCCTTCCGATGATAGT
Source organism: Uropsilus gracilis (assembly GCA_004024945.1). Lineage (NCBI taxonomy): Eukaryota > Metazoa > Chordata > Mammalia > Eulipotyphla > Talpidae > Uropsilus > Uropsilus gracilis. The sequence goes on from PVHY01010571.1 coordinate 6,264, forward strand.
TATCCTTATGAAAGAACAGCAGAAGGAGCTTTCAGGATCAAAACACAGCAAGAAGGCCACATGAAGATGGGAGCAGCACTATCACCATTCAGTCTCAAGCTCAGGAACACATGGCGTTACCAAAGCTGGAAGCAGAAAGGAAAGAAGCCCCCCCCAGACTTCAGAGGAAGTGCACCCCTGGAAACACCTTGATTTTGAGCTTTTTAGTTAGAAAAGTGAAAGCTACATAGTTTTTGTGCTAATTTGGTAGTCAGCCTTTGGAAAACAAGTCCAAGTACCTCATGCCTGAAGACATTTCTAAGATTTGGTTCTCACAGATTTATTAGGAACCCTTCAGTTTGGACAATCTACTCTGCAATTCCTACTACCATCCCCCTACCATGCTCAGTCAAAAAGAAAAAACAAAATCTACTCTTGTGTTTATTTTAATCTTACTAGCATGCAATTACCCAGAAGACATAGTTAAGAATTACTGAAAATGTACTGTTGACAATTAAGTTGGTTAATTGTTCCTCTTATTCTTGGGTGGTCCTTCTTGTCCTCTTAAAGTGAAAAGGATACAGTTGTCATAATATTTCTAGTTTCTCCTTGATAAATCAACAACTCTAAGAGAAAAGAAAGATCCAGAATGATGTAGTAAGAGAGCACAAAAGATTAATTTCAGTCTCATCTCAGTCTTTTTGAGCATCCGAATGTCCACAAATATGTTTATTAAACTTGGTGATTTCCATATATGCCCTGCCATCCATAAATTTCAATATACCTAAACAGATTCAATACATAAAATGGTGTACTTTCTGCCCAGTGAACAGTGAGTAATGAAAGTCTTCTTCCCAAACACACATTATTGCCAAAAGTCAAACTTAACCGGCATACTCTGCACTACCAAGAAGAAATCAGCTCATCAGAGAAACTTTATAGTCAGCTTACAGATACAGTATCTTCAAGCCCCACCAGAAACTGAGACCACTGCCGGATGAAAACAGCTAAACCACAACTTGTCAACTACTGAACTGAAGCTCCAACTGTTATTCTTGACTGTTAATGAAACAAAACAAAACAAAATGCTAACAATAAACAAGGCCATATTTAGTCTACGCACCTTTGGAACAAGATGATGCAACATTCCCCAAAGATGCCTATTCTCTATTTCTCAGCCTCTGCTCTCCCCATTTATCTCACCAGGAATGCCCCAGTCACTCACCCTACATCTGCCATTGAGTCCTACTCTGTTAGGAGTCCCTTGCAGGAAGGAAGAAGATTGAAGACTATCAGAGAAAAACCAGCTCCCTGATCAGGGACTTGGAGAGCATGACCAAGCCCACACTTTTTAAGTCGGGCTCATATTTATACCTTGGCAATGAACAATCAATGAGGCAATAAGGAAGGAAAAATCCTCCAGGGTTGCAGGACAATGGCTGGAGGAAAGGTGCCTGCAGGAGTAAGCACCTTTTAACATTTCATAGGTATGTCTCTTGGGTAAGGCATTCCTAAGAGGCCAGGATAGTTGTAGCAGACAGGAGTCTGCCAGAAGCCATCTTTGGTGTGCATCTCTTAATCTGTGTCCAAACCCCACACTATTCCATCCAAAATGGCTAAAATGACACTCTCCAATGAAGACACCCCTCAAATAATTTGCCCAACTGAAGCACAAGAACTGCCCCATTCTACTTGCTGTGACTTCTTCCTTATTCCAGACCCTGTGTTCCTTTACAGGTATCTCTGGCTATCCTCCTAAACTTAACTACCTGGAGGCTACAGACACAGCATTTTTACTCATCATTGTGATTCAAAAAGTGAGAGCCAAAAACATAAAAAGCTGGGAAATGAAAGTGAGTTCAACAAAACCACTCAAGCATCTAGGATGTTTACAGGGAATTAATGGTCTTGGGCCCCCTTTCCCTCAATCACTCTTCATGGAATATATGAAGAAAATGTCCGGTACACTCTGATTTTCTTTCTAAAAGGAATAGTGTGGGCCAGACTGAGCATTCAGCAAGAGCCCTTTCAGTTGGAGCAGTGATGGTATTCACCTGTCCTGGTATTCAACCAGCGATGGTATTCAACACTGTCCCTGCATTGTTTGTTCTCATATAAAGTGGTTGACGAGTACTAGAAAATGTGAATATTGAACTGCCATCAGTATATAGAAGCACAAAATGGTTTTCTGATACCTCAGCTACCTTTGATTCCGAAGTTGCCAAATCCTGTCTCTCCTACTTTAAGATTCCTCCCAATATCTCATCTTGGCATTTCTATTTACACCACCGCACTTTTCCTTCCTAGTTGTTGTATTGATAATCTTCCTGGTCTCTGAGGCACATTAAATTTCTTAAAACCCAATTTCCTGTCATTTCTACTCACTGTCTATTAGAGAAGAACCTCCAGTGACTATATGACCCACCAAACCAAATCAAAGTCCAAGATTTTATATACTTGACTTGATCAACTTTTCCAGACTTTCTATTCAATATTTTCCTTAAGAAGTACAGGGTTTTAGCCCACCCAAAACTTATTCAGCACCCAAACATGCCAGGAACTCCCCATCTTCCTATATCTATTCAAGTCCACTCATTCATATGTTGTGCGCACCTCACCTGTCTGGCTAGAAGTGCCCTCTGCCCTTTAAGACCAGTCCAAGCACTGACTCTACCATGTCACCATCTCCAGACTCCGCAGCCAAGAATGATTTCCTGATCCTTTCATATTGTGTTTGTAGCATGTTCATCAGAGCGGCCTGGTTATTTTACGAACCTTCTCTGAGACCGGCTCAGTCCCAGGTCCCACAGCCCCAAATCTATCTCATTCACCCCACCCAACTGTCCTCCAAACCCTGTTACCTCAAGGGTCCAGGCAGAATGTGTTCTCAATGAGTGAATATTTGCTAAATGAAAGAATAAATGGTAGTATGAGTCACATATCTATTCCTGCAAAAAGTCAGCTTTAATTATTGGAGAAAGAATAGAATCTGTACCAAAAGGAGCTATTAACTTCTCCTAATTAATAGTTAATAGTTAACTACTCCTAGTTAACTACCCCTGGAAAAGTGACAATGGAGGAAGACACAGGACCTTCCTCATTTATGGCTCCAAGTCTTGGGGACTTCACACATGATGAGGGGCTACATACACCCCGAATGTTTCAACACACCCTTCTACCCCTCTACTGCGAGTGTCACACTCTTTATGGGAAAGACGGAGCAAAGGAAGGGCCGGCAGAGAAGCAGACAAGATCTGCTAACAAAGGTCAAACAGCGGACCTAAAAAAGAGCATGTGGTGAGCGTGGTGTGGGGGGCGGAGTGGGGGTGACCAAGACAGCGATAGAAACACCAAGAATGTCTGACCCTCAGTTGCCATTTAACCAGTTATGGTGTCTCCAGGGAGGTCTGCCATTTGGGGCTGGCCTGTGGCCCCAAGCCTCCTATCAGACATTATCACCATGGAGTATTGAGCCAATGGCTCATAGAGCTCTTTCCTGCCAGCTATAACCCCCACTGTCCTGTTATGGAGGGGTACACTCAGTTTTGGGCTGGAGTAGGCCAGACCAAAGACAGTAAGAGGGAGCCCACATCCTGTGTGGGCAGTGGTGGCAGAATGAACAAAGTGACAGCAGAACAGTTCGGGGAATTGAGCCAAATGCAATGAAATGGGTTAAGATGGCATGTGGAGGGACAGAGGGCTTGCCACATGATGTGGATCCAGAATCAGAATTTGAGAGTGTGTGGCTGACTACTGAGAGAATACATACCCCCTTCCAGAGCCTACCCCGCACTGGGTGAGGAGATACCAGTGGTTGGCATAGGGCTCACGAGCAGCCATGTTCCAGGTTAGAGGGGTTTGCAGGTGAGCTAGGAGGCAGGTCTGTGGAGAGGATGACCACTGCTACCTCTGCAGAGATGGGAGGGAACATTAGAAAAGGCCTTGAAGTAGGTTGCCTGGTGCTGGTATGTGGCCTGTGAGGTAGATTTGGCAACAAGAGGGGAAGAGAGCTTTTCAGGTAGTGGGACAGTCGAGTTCAGATATTTACAGGGCGTGGGAGTGTCCACATGAACACAGAAAGCAATTCCCCACACAAAGATGAGAAAATGAAAGCTCTGTGACCAAAGGCAGGGTAGTTAAAGAGAGGAACATGGGCTTAAAGATGGGAAAGTCAGTCTAAAGTTGCCTCCACAGTCTGGATGAAGAATTTTCTCAGCAGACTACATTCTCCAAATCTGCCGGGGACAGGACACTGATTAAAATGCAGACTCACAGGCACCTATCACAAAGATGCTGAATCTGTAGATCTGGAGTTAGATCAGGAACTAGGAAGAGCTAGGAGCTAATAAAACAGATGATCCAGACTAATGAGATTCCACCAGGAGGCGACAAGAACAAAGCAAGAAGTAGTGACAAGCATTATAATAGTAACTACTGCTGACCTATGCAGCACACTCACCAGGTGCCTGGCACCAGTGCTTGTAAACACACTGCACATTGGTCTTTTTATTCCACTTCTACCGAAGAGGGAACTGAGGCACAGAGCAGTTAAGACACTTGCCTTAGGTAGACTGACAGCATCAGATGTAACCCAGGAAAGCCTGAGCTCTGAACCGTCCTGTTGCTCTGGCCCTCAGATAGGAGATCTCCTGGTCTACCAGAATGAGGTCAGACCAACACCCTCCTACCACAATGCCCACGGGACTCAGAGGCTTTCTCACCTCTTCTCCCCTCCTCCTTATGGCAGAGGTTGGGAGTAAAAGGGGAAGGAGGGGCATTGGTAGGAAAGTCCATTGGTGTGTCCAATCAGATGGGATGTGATGGAGCCCAGTTTCTTTTTGCTCTCCCTGTTCTGCCTATTCAGTGAGAAAAACAAAAGCTTCCCCAAGGAAGGTGCCATTTTTTCTTCCTGAAGTTAATCAAAATAGGTCCTTTTTTCACTCCTTTGACCAATTGATTGAACAGCCCTGACAGTAAACAGTCTAGGGTTTAAACAACCAACATCTAGAAATGAAACCAAAAATGACTTCTTGGGGTCAGACATGGGTCCAGGTTTCTTAGCTGCAATCTGTGTGGTCTCCTCCCCTCCTGGCCCTGGAGTATCTGCAGCCGTCCTCTCCATTCAATTGTAGGCCATTGAAATTCTCCGTTTTCCCTCAGGTTCCTTCTCAAATCTCTAATCTGGATGCTCTTTTTTGCTATCCCTCTCCCTCACACTCCCTGAAGACCCTAAATAATTTAAACATGGAAGTAATTCCCTTGGGACATCTTAATGTTGTTCACTTTATCTCCACAGCAGTGGTTGAAGAACAACACAGAACCTGGGGACAAAAGTCCATTGTTGGGAGACTGTGAGGTGATAAAGTCAACTTCTCAATATCAGGGCAAAATGGGAACATCATTATGAAGGCCAAATAATACCACACCAGGATGTTTATCCTTTAAAAATAGCAAAGCACCTTCAAACCATAACCAAATAGAGCCTGTCGAAGGCCAGGCCACGTTATCAAAAAGCAAACACCTGGTTCTGGAAGGAGGCGCTACAGCCTCTAGCCATACTACACCTGTTTAAAGGAGGAGTTGGCTGTGAATCAGAAACCAGAGCAAATAGGAGAGCAGCACAAAAGACACCCAAGCACCTTTCTTCAGTTACCCTGACCATGATCAGGCAGGGGAACTGGGAGGAATGTCATTCTGAACACAAATACGGTCCAGTAGGACATAGGTACATTATTAGGAGGACTCTGTACACCCAACACAGGGGCCGGACAAATTGGCCCATTTTGATCCAGGGGTCTGTGGGATGCAAAGCCGAGCTCCAACCTCTGTACATCCGCGCAGATGATACTGACACCCAGGCCTGGCACGGGCAACATTTTGAATGTTTATTAGGCTGGTCAGGGGCTCTTGCTTGTTTCTAAAAAGCAAAACTACCTCATCATGTTTTCTCCAATTGCATATATAAGCTTGGTATATGAATATTAATGAAATAAAATGATTCACTTCCTCCTAAAACTTTATTTGTAGTTTTTATCTTCTGCTTACAGGAACATTGATGTTAACGCTTAGGTCTTGGCTGCATTTAAAGTGCCTCTTTAAAAATCTCATTCAGAGGAATGTTCCATTAACGTTTTGGAATCCTTGGCTTTGTTCCTTTGTATCTTTGCTCTTTGCCTCTGCCATTCAAGGGAGAGTAGAGAAAGGAAGAAAGGAAGGCAGGGTTCTGGCTGTTGAGAAGTCAAAGTCTCCATAACAGATGACATGGACAGGACCCTACAAGATAAATTCTTGTCAAAGTGGAAGAAAGACTCATGGGAAATTTCTCTCTTCACATCATTCCCAACACCAACCACCAATTCTTTATTATAATTATTTTCTGTGTTTATAACCTCACCTTGTTCCAGAATGGACATGAGGCGGCTTCAAGGACTTGCTGTGATGGGTTTATATTGATGGTTGATCAAACAGTCACCAGGAATTCCTTTGGTCAAATGACACATTCCCTGAGAGCTGGGGACAATATGGAATCATCTTTCCAAATTAGTTTTAATGACCAGATCAGACCTGGTGAAGTCAGAAACAAACCTGACTTGACTGCCATCACCCCGAGTTTAGGTGAAATACTCCATCATATCCCACAGAAGTCTCCTGGGAAACCAATTATCTATCTTGGCAGTTCCTCACATCAGTCTTTCTGGAAAGGGGCTTTCACTAACATGTTTCTTCAGACCAAGAAAGCTATGAACCTCCATGGGAGTCAAACCTTCCGCTACACACTTTTTTCAAGAAACCAGTGAAGAAGGAATAAAAACTCATTGTTCATGAGGCAGAGCATCTCTATAGAGTTTCCAGAGCAGAGTAAAATTCTGCTTCACCATCACCCTGGAAGGAAGTTGCCCCCAGTACACAGTTGAGATCTGGTACTTCACAGCTACCACTCTTCATGGTCAGGAAGAGAAAGATCAGCCCAGGGAGTCAGGTTCACAGCAGGGCACCCTCTGAGGACAAGTTCACAGAACTTGTCAAGTCAAGTCTCAACTTGAATAGCTTCAGTGAGTACAAGAAATATTCATATATGCTGGACACTCTCTACCAGTCAGAATGAGGAGAGAAGAAAAGTAGCAACAGGCTGGGAGTGACTCCCTGTGCTACCTGAGGCCATCTGAGACCACCTGGTCCACTGGCTCATCAGAATTTAAGGAATCCTAAAAAGCATATAAACACAAAATTAATAAACTTTAGATTACTGAGTGTGAGGTTCTTGATGTCACCATAGTTACTTACTCAGACATGTCAGGCATGATGTGATCTCCTTTCCTATTGTAAAGCCTGCCCGAGGATGAGGTACGAAGTAGAGCCAGTCACCAGAGAACCCACTAACCCGGGACTCTTCACCCAGTCACTCACATTCAAGGTAAGAAGTGAGGCTGTTTGTGTTGTTCAAGGTTGGATCTACAATCATAACCATGACTGGCATTTAGAAAGTGATTGATAGTGTCTGCTACATAAATGAGTGTAGCATGCCCTTCAGAGCAACCTACAAAACTACTTTAGGGTACCTTCCCTGGGTTTATTTATGGTTTGCAAAGAAAAATCCAAGGACTGGATCACAGAAATCAAGTAAAGTCTGAGTTTGCAGGAAAACTGAAATAAACATTCTGAGACAGCCCAGCCAGACCCTAGTGGAGGGTAGCAGGGAACAAGGGAGAGGACAAACAGCATGGTGACCCCAGGAGAGCTGTGACACATTCACTGTTCTTGCATCTTGGCGCTTGCAAAGATGCGCAATGTCATCTCCTCCATCCTGCCCAATGAAAGGACTCCTTGTCTTTATGGTACTTCTAAGCAGAAAGGATGCAGCAAGGTCACTGAAAGGCAGGCAGTTTTAGGTGGCAACTGTATGATATATATGCTACATACATGCACACACACATCTTTGAGTATGGTCAGAAGGGCTAATATCAGCAGTAAGATATTATCTGCAGAACATTTGGATTATTTGTTCAACAAATATTTACTGAGTCCAGGTCACTTGAAGATACAACAGTATTCCAGACCTAAATTCTGGTTTCTGGAATTCAGGTACCACTTGTCTTCCAGAATCTTCTATGCCTCTCAAAGCACTTTGATTTGTTTGATGAAATAGTCAAATTTCTTTGCAGTATAATGTATTGAACAAATTTCTTGGTGGGAGTGGGGAGAGGAGAACCTCCTCCATGGATTTAAAACTTAACATCCATCACATTTGCAAGTTCCCAAACAAAGAGCAGCAATCATTTGTCATGGTCTATCCCCATGTTCCCTCTCTTTGCCTTAATCCTTCAGATCAATAAGATAATTATTACTCTAGTCTGAAGGTTTTAAATTTTGTATTATTCTTGCTGATTGCCAGTCAATTTTCAAAGTTTATTTTTAACTTAATGATTTTTGTGGGGAGATTTTTGTGGCTCGATGGAGATTTTTGGCTTTGCAGTAGATTTAAAGAAACATAAGGATATAATTTTATCTAATTTATTTTCTGGCCTACAAATCTTAATTTGACAATGTTTGCTAAGAGTGAGTCTTTGTGAGTGTGCATAGCTCTCCAAAGTGAGCAGCGTTGCCATGAGTGTATTAGAGTTAACTACAACAAATAGAGCTCTCCTTTGTGAAATAACGGTTTGGAAGCTGGTGAACTGAGAGGGCATTTGAAGGAATGAGAAGAGAGATGAACTTTATTTGGAGGAAATAAGATAGAAAAGAAAAAAACAATTTGGTTTGACAGCCAGTTCTGTGACCTTGGGCAGGTCATTTACCTTTTACTGAACTCTGAATTTCTCATATGCTATCAGGATTCGAATAGCTGTAGAGGTAGCCATGGTTATCACAACAGGGAAGTATGGGCTGCCACACAGGGACACTGTCTGGAGACCCACTTACCACCTGGGGGTGTCTGTGTTCTGGTGATGTTAATATGCAAAAACTTCTGGCAGTTCCTAAAGACTGAACTGAGGGTGTTAAGTAAAGGCGCAGAAGGTTTGAAGTAAAAAGAATCTTGAGGAAGGCCAAAGGCCCATTTACTAAGCAAGGGAGACATCTGAGGAAGCCCTAGTGTAGGCACAGAGATCACCTAACCCAGTGCTGTTTTCATGCCTTGACTTAACTCCTCAGGTCTGCTCTGCTCTGCTTCTCTTCCTCTGCCTCCTAGCCAGGTGGAAAGGAGGGTAGCCACATAGCTCTCCAACCTGATGTCATCCTGCAGTTCACACTTAAACCTCTGTGGTATGTTCTGGGAGAGTCGGGCTGCAAACCCTAGAAATGCCAATATATACATGGGGTCTCACCAACTCCACGTGATGCTTGACTCTGCCTGGCACAGAAGTCAGTTTGTGTAGGGCACTGCTTCTGCTGGCTGATGCTTAGTCCCATCTTACCAGATGGGCATTTCCGCCTGAGCTCTGAGCACTGACACCATCCTCCTCTATCACAGCCCCAGGTCAGATGTTCCCAGACCTACTGACCCATCCCCTTGTATTCTCCAAATAGCACCTTTCCCACTTTCTAGGGAGCATTTTGTGTCCCTCCTTGGCCTCCAAGCTTTTTTTGTATCTCCAAGTCTTGCCCTTCTGAAGTGTTCTCATTCAGTCTAGGATTTACCTTTCTCTTCACAGCCTCGTTTTTTCTGATGCCATTTAAAAGATTTTATTCACATTTTCTGCCCTAGGCTTCCAATCATGATCTATCTCACCCTCAAAGACAAACCATGTGTGGAGTATTATGAGTAAAGGACCTCTCATTTTTCACACCAGTGTGGCCCTCCCATTTGTCAGTTTTCTTCAGTGTCTCTTCACCTGAAGATTGAGAATCACAGCCTAATGCCAGTCAGTCAAGTTCAGTCAGGGACAAAGCAAATCTCCTTGACTACCAGGTGCAGACTCTGTAAGGGACACTCTCTATTTACCCCATGAAAGCGTGTAAACCACAGGCAAAACATAACATCTGTACAACCGAGTAGGCCAATGGGGATGCACCGTCTGGTTTTGCTGCTTCTTATCATGAGTTGAGGTTAGGCTGCTCTCCAAGCTACCCTGCCATGTTCAGAGAAGGGATACTTCCCTGCCTTCCACTGACTTCCCCTGAACTCCCCCACCCAGTGAGTCTCCCGTCTCCTGAAATGTTCCTTGTCCTTTCCTGCAGACTTCTCTTGTCTCGGGGTTACTCCTGATCATCCTCAAGCATGGTCATGTCATTTGACTTTCAGGCTACAATATTCCAAAAAGACCCACCCCTGTTTTTCATCTCTGTACCACTTTAATAAGAACCTTGGCTCAGGCTCCTTATCAAGGCCCCAGTATGCGTCCTCCCATCTGGACAGGCAGAGTCTTGGCAAGAGAAACAGAAACTGGATTTTAACCCTGACTTGTCCCCAGAATGACTTCTAACTTGCCCCAACTGTAAATAGAAGCTCTGCCCAATGCACAGATTTGAAATATTAGCCCAGAAACAGTATGAAATGGAGTCTCCAAAGTATATGTCACTTATGAAATAACTCATAACTAAAACTCATCTCTTGAATGACAGACTCAAGCTACTAAAGTTAGCCCATGAATGCCACAGGAGCCTTTTCCCTTCACATCCTGAGCAACTGACCTCACCTTCAAATGACGTGAGTAGGCCTCAGATTCAAGTAAACTGAGCAGTTCAAGTTGAGGGACAGGATTTGTAAGTTGCCCGTTTTCAAAGTTACATCTACCATAGCACTATTCCAGCCTAGCTGAGCTCTGTGGAAAAAATAAGAGGAGGTGTGTTTACTGTATTGGAAGAGGAAGGATAAGGGAGGTGAAGTAGATTGGGCTAGAGTTTCATTTATCTTTTTCTTTGAGTCAATTTTAATGTAAATAAGTCTATTTATTTTAAACCAATTAAGTATTTGCTATAAGGAAAACAAATTTCTAAGCTGCTATCTCTTTATGTTTGCTTCTTAAGTCAAAACATCTGTCTTTGTTTTGGAGTTTGGGCATTATTTTCTTGCTTTACTTTCTTTTTTTTTTATAGTCCTCAAGCCACCCCAATCCCACAGTGTCATGAACCCAGTAGCATCTTCGATTCTGCTGGCTCTTCACCAGAGTAGCTGCAGCTGGTGCCAGTCTATTGTCCTACCCCACAGAGAGGTCAGCAGAAAGGACAACTCATGGGCCGTGGCATTTGAAGATTCCAAAAAACCATCATCCAGGCTTTCAAAATGGTTAAGTGATCTAAGTGCTGGGAACTTTGAGGTGGAGAGGCATCAGAAAAGAGCAAGGCTCCTGTTGTCCCTGCCGCATGGGCACTCCTCTTCCACTGGCCTGAGAGAATGAGAAGGCCTCAGGGGCTGTGACAGCTGGAAACATCCTCTGCATCCCCAAATATCAACCACAGGGGTACCTGGTAGGTACTTGGCCCTGTGCTGGCTGCTTTCCCCAAATTATGTCTCGTTATTTTCCTCACATTTTTTCAGATGAGGAAACTGAGACCGAGAGAGAAGTGACTCTAGCGGTCACATCATCAACAAAAGAGCGGTCTGTGCAAAGTGAATATGTTATAGGTAAATGAAGGTTGAGATGGGCCCAGGAGGCAAAGTGGGCCATTAGGAAATGAATGAGGAAAGGAAAAGAAGAGAAATGTTCCCACACAGCTAACAGCAGATCAGAATTTATGCATCATGCCATTATCTGCTAATAACTTGAATCTAACCAGGTCTTATATCCTGGTAGTGCTCAATTGATATTGAAACACCCGGATGCTGCCTCTAACCTAATTCTGAGTGAGGGTGAGGTGATCTGAAGCTAAACAGTCACTCTCCCAATCCCTCTAACCTGGGCTGTTCCTCTATGTGCATAGGGCAGCCACTAGTCAGGACCGCCTGTGTTGCCCAGTAGCTACCAGCACCTCTCTTCCCCTCTTCCCACTTGTGGGGAGGGACTAGAGCTTCCTGTTTGGGGGCTGCTGGCCTCTGGCATGGAGGCTTTTCCCAGATGGATTTGTGTCTGGCTGATGACCAGAGACAGGCAGGTGATAGCCAGTTTCAGGTCACCCAGACTATCTACTCAACAATACACTTTCTTCTGGGTCTGGGTTAAGCTGACATTTAAGGAAATGTTGTTTTAGCAACTATAAGCCCTTTAGTGAGGTTCTAAGATGGACTCTTACTACAATTAACTTGACCGGATAACCTATAAAATTGTGGTTAGTTTCCAATAGAGTCCTAATTATCTCCATAAAATGAAAACAGAGGGAATTAGAAAGAAACAGCCTTATTTTACCACTGTCCCTGCATCAGTCCAGGATCAGAAGAGCATTGTGATCTAACTCACTGATTCCCAAAAGCAGCTCCTGGCTCTCAGCTGTGCTTAAAGTTTTCTCATAAAAACATGTGGGGATACAGCATGACAATTTAAAGAAGGCTTGAGAGTAAAAAAAAAAAAAAAAAAAAAGTGTTTCTCATCAGGCAAACTTGGAGGTTTGTTTCATGCTTTTGTTTTCATTTGCTTTCTACTTCACAAGAGAAGAGAAGAAAAAGTAGACAAAAACATCTGCTGTCGACACCTGATGCCATGCAATGGGTGATGGACCCTCACGTCCAATAAATGCCTCACAAACCTCATGAGAACATCCACATTTTCATCAGTGTGTTTAGAATTTGTCTTTTCTTCATGAGAGTGGATGTGCTGACAAGCCGTGTTGGTGGCGATGGTTAAGGAGGAGCCTGCTGTGTGTGTACTACACAAAATCACATAAATGAGGTCCCTGTTCTGAGGAGCTCATGGGCAATAGACCTGGATGGATAATCAAAGAACAGCAGAAATGCTGAGCAGGTTTGAGCTAAGCCCAGATCAGTTACAAAATCAAAGCAGTACAGGGCAGAGCAAGGCCCTCTGACACTGTCATTTTGACATTGCTGATTTTATACCATCCATTCTACCTCTCAGTACTGCTTTTTATTGCTCCATCTGGTGAAGTGGGGGAGGAATGAGAAATAGGGTGAGGATATCTGTTTGCATCTTACATGATATAACCGGAAAATGAATAGTTGTAAAAATAGTAGGAGATAACGCACATAAACAGTTCTATCCCTTGCAAGGGGGGATTTTTAAGCATTATAATAAAGTCAGAAATAAATAAAGACTGATTGATTTAGTAATATCACACATAAACATATGGATGCATAAAGAGACAAACATAAACCAAATTTGTATTAAGAGACCGGAAAATATTTGCAATATACATTGCAGTTTTTCCTTCACCTTTTTTAATACTGGATTAATTTTGCCTTCGTTTTGTACTTGGATTGTTGCCAAACTCTAGCCTGCATCAATGTAACAATAGTTTACTCAAAGAACTAAAAGAAGATCTATACCAGGGACATTGTCATTGACCAGAGGAAACAATGGAGAAATCATAATCATAATGGGTTATCGGGTCAAGTTAATTGTAATAAGAGTCCATCTTAGAACCTCACTAAAGAGTTTATCATATGGAATTCTGGACTGAATCTGAACACAAGAAAAGAACTATACTCTTAAAAAATGGACAAAGGAAGTGTACAAACGATGCAAAAATAGAAATAAAAAAGAATAGCACCCATAAAATATAAAAAGATGTCTAACTTCACAATAATCAAGGGGAACTTACATATGACACATGTTATAAATTATATACACTATGTATTATACATATTTTTTGGATTGGCAAAGACAAAAAAGATCAATGATAGCCACTTCTGATAGTGGGATTATTAGTTACAATAATCATCAAATCACTCAGCTTCCTGTATTTTGCCTAAATCATGCTAATATTATTGTCTGTAATAAGTCTAGTGTAAGCTGTTATCATCTGTCATGGGACTGCTATAATGGTCTGTCAATTTGCATTCATTAATGCCTTTGTTTATCATTTCTCTGCTCAGGCAAAGTTATTTTCTCAAAACACAAATATAATCCCTAAATCCTGTTTATACCTCTGCTTGCTGCTAAAATAATAGCAAAATCTTTAACAAGACCTACAAATACACCTATGGGTTTAAGTATATGATTCCACAACCCCATATCTTCAAGCACATTTTGCTTCCTCTTTCTTTCCACTTCATAGTCCTTCAACTCCCTGTGCTGCCACATTGCACAGACTGACTGGGGAGTCTCACCTCCTCTGTTAGTCATATTAACCCTTAGTTACTCTTATTCTTCAAGCTTTATCTGAAATGGCACTTCCTCTAGAAAGTCATTCTTGAACTCCCCAATTAAATCAACTCCTCTCTACCATACTCTTTAGCCCCATGTTTCTTTCCTTGGCAACACTTATGCCAAACTCCACATCTCCACAGGGTTCCACTATGATCACCTCTGGTGTAGTTTACTAGTGTGTCCTAAGTAACTAGCACATTCTAGGAACGTAATAAATGTTGTTGACTGAATTATGAATATCTCTGCAGAGCAGTTTGGTTGCATATGTCAAAATTCTACTTATACATATTATTTGACCCAGGAATCCACTGTTGGGAAATTAATCTTTTCCTTTGTTCTAGTAAACACACACACACACACACACACACACACACACACACCCTTTCTCTTTCTCTCTCTCTCTCACACACACAGACAAACATGACAATGAGTCCTGAGATTTCCCCTTTTTTTGGAGTATTTAAATACTGCTTACATTATCAGAAACAATGAAAACACTTTAATTCTTGAAGAAAGCAGAAGTTAACAGTGCATTATTCAATTGTATGAAAATGGTCTCCAATTCAATAGCTGTATCAAAGGGAGAACATCAAAATATCACGGTCCTTCCAGAGGCTACCCAAAGTGCTATGGCAAAAAGATGATGTCAAAGTCAGAGCAGATGGAGTCTTTCAGGGAAAGGAACAAGTACAGAGGGTTCATGACATCTTCAGAACAGGGCAGGCTGTGAGTCAGGTTATGAAGGGTAGTTTGCACTAGAGGAGGGAGAGGGAAAGGCTGGGAGGAGCATGTGCCAGGCACAGTGTGGACACAAGGGAGGGGTAGAGAGGGGGATGGTTCAGGGCAAGAACTGTGGCTACTGGGCACAGTGTAAGGAGACTAGAGAACATCAAGATTCAAGACAGAAAAGACAGGCTGGGGCTAAATCATAAGGATTTCAATAGCTAGCTGGAAAAGAACTCAGGGCTTTAACTTATGGATAAATATGGCAGGTTTCAAACTTTATTATTTTTTTAATTTATGTTTAATTGGTAAAATATACTATTATGCTCAGTACTACAATGAATATCCTTGTATATTTCTCAGGCACATACTTAAATAGAATTTTAAGAGATATTCTTAAATATGGAATTAAATGTGAAAGGGTTTATATTCAATTTAAATTTTTGATAGATTACTTAAATTGCCCTCTTAAGAAACTATATCCACTTCCATAACTTAAAAGTGAAAGAGGTTTCCTTACATTAGTGTCAAATAAAACTTTGATTTGTAGGTGAAAATGTAGTTTTAATTTGCATTGGTTATTGTTTGGGAACCTAGGTATCTTTATAATAATATTGGTATCTTTGGAATTCCTTTTTGTGAATTATTTTGAATGTCCTTTGCCATTATTTTCACTGGAGCCTTTTAAAAAAATCACTAGATTTTTTTTCTATTGATCTGCAGAATTTCTTTATTTTATTTTAAGAAATGTAGCCCCATGCTTGTTACAAATATTTTTCCTGCTTATGATTTTTCTTTGACTTTATTTATAATGTTTCCTACCAAGCCAATATGTGTGATTGTCAAAGCCAAACTTATCAATTTTTTTCTACTAAGGTCTTTGAATTTAAATTTTTTCCTTGAACCTTGATAATTTAATTTTCATGTTGATAATTCACCTGGCACTCTTTTTGGTATGAAGAATTAGGAGAAATATACAATTTTATTATAGTCCATATGGCTACCCAACTGTCTAAACTCCACTTACTGAACTGTAATTTTCCCCCCACTAATTGAGATATGTAACATTTACCAAATATAAGATCCTTGTGAATGTATTGAGGGACATTTCTCATTCTATTCTCTCTTATTATTCTGCTTGATTATTCATGCATGACTTTTAAGTTATAATAATTATTATCACTTTACAATAATTTTAATAACTTCTATAATTAGTTCTCCCTTTTTAGTTCTCCTTTTCAGAGTTTTCCTAGGATATTTGAGGGTACTAGTTTTCCCACTAGAACTCTCAAATCAGTTAAATTACAGAAAAATATTAAAAAATCTGTTGGTATTTGTATTGAGGACCTATTAATTTATAGAGTACTTTAGGGAGAAAAGGCAGCTTTATAATAATTTGTGCTCCTGATCTTTTTATTTGTAAAGTGTTATTGTGTATGGTTCCATTTATCATTTGAGCGTTTCCCCATATAGCTCTTATGTGTACCATATTATATGAAGATTCCTTGTCAGATATTGGGCAGAGCAAAGCTGGAGGTGGGATGGTAAGTTAAGGGACCAATGTTCTGAGTCATATAAAATGTATCTCAATTAAAATTTAAGAGAGCATTCCCTGATCAAGATGTAAGGGGCACTCAACTATATGAAGAAATCCAGCAGTTTCACTTCTGCAAATCTATTCAAAGGACATTGAAACACTAATTCAAAAAGACACCTGTACTCATGTTTTTATTGCATCACTATTCACAATAGCTACTATATGGAAACTAACCAAATGCCCCCCAAATAGATGAATGGATCAGAGAGCTATGGTATATTTACATAATAGAGTATCACTTTGCAACCAAAACAAACAAATTTGATGCATCTTTGAATAACATGAATGAACCTAGAAAGAATTATAATAATGGAAATAAGCCAGAAAGAAAAAGAGAAATACTGGATGATCCTAACTACATGTGGGATATAGGGAAAGCAAACAAATGAAAGGACAAGTAAAACAAAACTGACAAACTGTCAGCAGAACAGAAAAACAGAGCAAGGGATGGGGAAGGGGGGTAATTTGAAGGAGGGATGAGCACAAGAGTTAAGATGATGGTTCACAGATTCACAGGTGACAAGGTAGTGGGAGAACTCTGAAGTATGCAATGATGTTAAAAAATACACACATGTGCAATCAAATAAAAAATTTAAAAAAATTTTTGAAAGTCAAATGGCAGTCTTTTTTTTTTTACTTATAAAAACTGAAAACAAGGGAGAAAACAGGAATCAAAAGCTTCACTAAGGTTTTGAGCTTAGGGAATAAGGAGATGGAGCATAGTCTATCATGAATGGGAAATAAGGGGAACCAGATTATGAGCAAAAAAAGATGATATATTTGACTTGGGAAATAGGGGTCTTCAAGTTCCAGCAAGATATCCAAGTGGAAATGTCCATGGAATAAATTCTCCAGAAATACATGTCTGAGAGTAGACAGAGACTTGGAAAAGTGAAAGATCTTGAGACTTGAGTATAAGGACAGGGTCTTGGAGGTGATTCTTTTAAGACGAGTGGAAAGAAGAGACAGCAAAAGAATAGGAAGAAAACAGTAGAAGTAGTCTCTGTCTAGAGGTGGGGAGAATGGGGGTAGGAGGGGGCAAGAGAAAGGTGGTGAGAGAACACAGAACCTCAAACCTTGTTCACAACGCCCTGCGATCAGCCTGCACTAGATGTTAGTCACCGCCAATTCAAATCTTGACCCCCATTGCCTCGTGGTTGCATGATTTAAGGAAGTCAGTTCAGCGTGCTGAGCCTCCTCAATTCCCTCCTCTGTAAAATGGACTTAGAACAATACAATGACTACAATAGGCACTTCTATAAAGACAACAGCCACTCCTCCCTCCCTGCAGCTGCTGAGGTCTGCTAGGTTAAGCAGCTTTCTCAAGCACAGAGCTGGTAAGAAGCAGAATTTATGACTGTACTAGACTGGAGTCCCCTCATTCCAAAGGCAAGATAGGCCAACAATACACAGAGACATTAAGGAGGCTACAGTCTAACATTTAGGACATTAGAGATGAGCCACGAGGAAGTTTCTTTCACAGCACTGCATACAAAATTCAGGCTCTTAGAAGTTAAGGAGTGAGTGGTTTATTCCCCTTGTGGGTTCTGTTCTTACTCTCCCATCACTCCCCTGCATCCTTCCAAACTTCTTTAGATGTCTACAATAATTACATGATTTAAAACGTAATGCATTATTTACTGTGTTCCCTACCTGGAGCTTAATGACAAGTGTCTTGTAACACATCCCATCTCTGCACATAGGAAGCATCTTCATCTTCTACGCAGCTGCATCCCAAGTATGGCAAGGTTGTAATTTAGTCTGCTCTCTATTGATGAGCATTTGGGTTGTTTCCAGTCTCCTGCTTTCATAAATAATACTGGACGGTTTAACCATGCACACATGTTATTTCACACAGCCGTTCTATCTCTCAGATCAATTCCCTAAAGTGAGGTTGCTACAGAACAGAATCTTACTCAGGCCCAAAAAGATAATCAAATAAAAACCAATTCTATAATTCTTCTGTGAGGTGTTCCGTTTAGTGCAGGAACAGATAACTACAAATCCCTAGAGGAAAGCTATTTCTTACTTCCTCCCTTCATAAAAACAGAAAACAAATCCGAACACCCATAATGAACGTGCATTTTACGCCCCATTTCATGTGCTTTGCTCCAGATGTTACAGACATCGTTGGTTTAATGTACTCTCTTATAATTTTTATTTGCAACGCTGTTCAACGTCTTTTGAATAACATTATGGAGGGGACTGAGCTTCATAGGGATTGGTACCTAGGAACCCGAGTTGGCATTTGTTAGAGTGACAGCCAGAGAGCCACTTTTTGACCTTACAGCTTCAACAATCATACATTCCTACATGGAGTTATTGGGCAGCGGATGGCTTCCATGCAGGTTTAAATTCATATTGTTCTCCCACTCCTTTCCTGGCAGTTTCCAGCACGCTGATCCCACAAACAGCTATAACTCTCGGTTGATAACAAGGAGTCTCTTCTTCCATGAGGCTCCAAGCACCGAGCCAGCTAGGACATCCAGGGCAGCTGGGAGTGGAGACTTGGCACCTGAACTGTGTAGGATAGAAGAGCCAGATGAGTCTAAACAGCCAAGAGGTGGCCTGTTCTCCTTATTTCAGCCATCAATCAGTTCCTACAAGATGATCCTGACACTAAGAGCTGAATTACTCCAGGGGAGCTCCATCTCAGGTCAGATTCTCATAAATCAGAATAAGCTGCCCTCCCACAAGCTGTTCCACGGACTGCCCTGCAGGTTGAGCAGAAGGCCAGTTGAGGCACCCCACAAGAGACTACAAGGGGCCCTATAACTATGAGGAATTTGAACAAGAGAAGCGATCAAAGCAGCTATAAGTGTAAAGATTTGTGTCTTGTGGCCTAATCAAGTTGAAACATAACAGTAATGACCATGAAGCTAGAAAACCCCAACTACAAGGAAGAAACGGCAGAGATTGACATGGAAGCCAATAGTACTGTTCCACAGATGGTGCCACCTGCTGAGGATTCACCGCGCAGGCACAGGGTTAAAGAATAGCTCAGAAAACTCCATGAGCTGGGAGAGCCTGGAGGAGAGGCATCAAAAATCAAAGTGCAGCTGCTCCTTTTGCTGTTTAAATCATTATATATTAGCTGCAAATTTCGTTTGTTGGCCAACACTCAAATGTGACATATGGCCAATAAAAGGATCGGTGGAATTTTCCATCTGCCATTCAACTTCACCATGGCTTCCAAGCGGACGGCTGGATGTCAGAGCAGGCTGTGCTTCAGAATCCATTCTTGAGCTATATGCAGTCCGATAAATAGGAAGGTTTCTGCACCAGCCAGCGTGTGCCACCCACCCAGCAGACCACTGAACTGGTGGGTGTGCAGACTCTTTTTGGAGTCTGTTCCTTTCTCAGCGCCAACCAACTCCCAGGATCCAAAGGACAAAAAGCGTTTGAGTGGAGGAGCCCTTTGAAATGTTTCAGGTGGGGAAGCGCTGGATTCTGCAAGAGGGGTTCTCCTGAGGCCACATCTGGAGACTGCAGAAAGTTTATGAGAAAACATTATACGCTGGGCGCTCATTAAAACCCATGCCAAGTGCAAAGGAATTGGCAAATGCCAGTGGCTCAATTTTTGGAAACTGGATCCTTTGATATTATAATGCAAAGAAGAGAGGTCTATTTTCCTGGCTCTGGGTTGTTCATTTCACCCACCTTGGAATGATAATTGCCTAAAATTGAGCAAATCATGGCCAACTGGCCCAGTCTGTGTTCAGATTTCACATCGATCAGCCTGTGTGCTTCTTATAAATGCTGTCTCGTCACCCTCTGCTGCCAATGTTCCCGGACACCATGTTGGCCTCCCTACTCCTTCAACTTAAATAGCCACCCTGCAGTGGGAAGCACAATTTTACCCCCAAGTTTCAGCTAATCCTCTTCTAATAGCACTTAAAAGTGGAACTGGAGAATGAATACTATCTAGTTGTTGTTTCTTTTTGACTTTCATATTGGAACAAAAATTGTGCAAAGGTGATTTCACTGCAAACAAAAATAAGAAATGATATACAGGACTGCATTTGCTTGCGCTTTGCATGACACTTCTCTGCCTACTCTGCACCTGTCAGAAACAGGCTGCCAGAGGCGGATTGACAGAGTGAGACTCAAAGAAACTCCTGTCCCGAATCTGTTGGAGGAGAGACGGCGGAAGGGCACAAGGGAGACAGGGGGGAAAGAGACTTGTGGAAATACTACCAAGGAATTGATGTGAAAAATGAAAAGTCCCTGAGTCTGTGAGGAGGTGGCACAAATTATAACAATGAATCATTTGCACAGAAATGGACTCTCAGTTCTGACAGACAGGGAGGATTTAGGAAGATGGATTCCTCCTGGGTTCAGCAAGAAGTTGCGGCAAGGAAGCCAGTGGCGCTTGGGGTTTGGCAGAGGCACAAGCTCTTTCACCATTGTGCTGACTTGGCAAAAACTCAGTCCTCGAGGAGCCAGCCTCTCTCGAGATTATGATTTTTTTTAACCCATATGTACTTGAGGGAAAATTTAATCTCTCTGCTCTGACTCATTTACACTTAACTCATCAAAAAATTGTTTGCCTTATGCTATTTGATGGCCAGTGAAGTAGAGTCGAATTCAGAAGCTCTCTCTGATCTTGGGCAAAGACCCAAACCCCAGCGTGAGGTGCAGACATGACTTCTGCTCAGATTACAAAGAGTGGGAAGTGATTCCTTTGGGCCACACGATGCAGAAAAGGGAACCCCATGTCTCAGCACTCAGCTCCCACTACCCAATTATCTGTGTGTGTGTGCGTTCATGCTCATGTGCAAGTACATGTGCATGTGCACATACACAGAGCCCTAAGGAGGTGAGTTGATAGGCGATCAGTGCAACAACATGCCTAAATGACTCTGTCCCCTGAACTTCATTTGAGTCAAGGAAAACCTGCAAAAAAAAAAAAAAATGAATAAGACACACTACTTTGGTGTCACTAGTATGTGGAATATAGAGAAATCAAACTAAGGGTCAGATGAAGATAAGCTTAAAAACTGACTGCTGAAATTAATTACAGGACTGAAGTATCCAGAGGTGGAAAAACAGTGTTGGTTTGGGGGGGGGCAAAACAAAGAGAAAGAAGCACAAAGGATTATGGAAGATTTGGTGGTCAACACACCACAGTGGTTAGACCGATTGGAAGTATCCTAAAGCTGCAATTAATAATAAATTAACTAATAGAAATTAAATTAAATTAAAAACTGAAAAACAGCCAACCATCATTAACTATTAACGTACAAGCAAAGGTCTTGGATGGGCTGCCTTAGCTTCAATTCCTATGTCTGTCCTTTTCTTAAATGTATTATCTTAGATGGTTTTGCCCTTCTGAGCTTCTGTTTTCTCATGTGGACAAATGTGGGCAAATACAGTACCTGCTTCACAATGGTGAAGATTATTAATTAATTATTAATTGTGAAGATTATTAAATGTGTGGATCTGCCTGTGGTTACTCAGCACATCTCTCCTTAGACTGGTACTCACTGGGGGGCTGGGAGGGGTTGCATAGAGCCCGAGCCTGCCTCCCCCCCCCAGGCTGCAGGTGGTCGGACACCACTTCACGTCACTGGCATCCTCCCCAACAACCACTGCCCTTTGAGCAGCTGCATGGGTACAGTATGGGCTACCTCTCACCTCCACAGGGATCTCTCTCTTCTCCTGCCTTGGATCGGTTTCTCCCAGAGCAGACAATGAGAGAAGCATTTAGAGAGGATCCAGGCCTGAGTGAGACAGGGATGAGAAGAAAGCCAGTGAAGGATGTGTTAAAGAGCAGGTGCTGCAGTGGGGAGGCCACGCAGGCCTCTGGGAGGGTTCACAGTCCATGCTCCATATTTGGTCCACTCCAGGCATGAAGACGAGGGAATATTCAGCTACCAGCTCTTTGCCAAGGATGTTAACACTCCTATATGTGGCTGGATATGCTCCTGCCACAAGAAAAACCTCAAACAAAAAGCTGCAGACATTGCTCCCTTCAAAGCCAGGTGCACAGGGAACGAAGCAGAGCTGAGGGACACCCTAAGGCTGACAAAGTGGCCATACCAGTGACTAGGACCCTGGTTTCCAGGGCCCCGCTCAGTCCTGGTGCACATGGCACAGGAAAGTTAAAAACTAGTGAAGTAAGCCTTTTGGGAGTTGGTGGGAAAAACAGGAAGGAGGGATTTATTTTTCCCCAATCCTTCCTCAAGGTCAACTCTCCTGAGCTACAGTTTTTGCATCTTATTGGAAGATGAGATGAAGTGATCCTTCTCATTTGAAGAGTAGCCCAACAACCCATGCTGACCTCCCTGCTCCTCCTGCTTGCTTCAGTCTACTCAGCACTTAGCCCTGCTCCCTGGAATGAGGTGGTTCAGTTAAATCTAGGTCTCCAACTTTGCCTGCTAAGAAAGCCAGGATAAAACAACGGAATGATTTCTTTCTTATTAATTCTAAGCTTAGTCACTGAACCAACTTCACAGAGACTCTATCTTTTGTGGGATGGTCATAGGCCATATCTGTGCAACTATTAATAAGGTAAGAACTCCTGAGTCATCCAGGGGAGAAGATTAGATACCAGTCCCTGAGTTTCTCTAAGAAAAGAAATAGAGTTCCCTGAGGGAATTTTCCCCAATTTAGAAAACATAGAATTCAAGGAATAAATGGAAGCTGCATCAAATGACATTCTGGAATGGAGCTAGAAGCACCATCTCTGCAGCCTCACCATTCAATCTCATCTCAACAACCCCTTGCTAACCCCGCTGCTAACCAGCAGCAAAGAACTGCAGTTTGGAAAATGGTCAAGAAAAAATATAATAAAGACTCATGATCTTCAGTGAAATTCAAGTGTTTCAAGACTAATTTGGAGTTTTGATATTTTAAATGTATTTGGAAGCAAAACCAAGTCCCTTCTTTTATCTGGAGAAGGAAATAGCTGTCAGAACACATGACAACCCTGTGTCTGTGGCTTGGAAGCACCGGTCTCTTCAGACCAGCTCCCAGCACCAGGCGAGATCCCCACTCCTGGCCGCTCCTGCCCCAGCTGCGAAGCCCGGCTGCTTGCCCACCAGGCAATGCTCCGCAAGATGAATAATGCATCCTTTCGTTCTGGGAGGGCACTTTTTTGCTCTGTCTTTGCCAAAGTGTGAATGAATATTCAGCAAGGAGGTGGCCTCCCTATCCATGAGGAATAGGCAGTGGTAACAGTGATGCAAGTGATGTGATTTCAGAATCTTCCTCCTGCCTAGAATTCACTCTAGCAAGATATTGGAACCTGTAGAGCAGGAATGGGTGCTTTTTGAGCACAGAAACCAAGTTCTGATGAGTCTCTTCATTTAACTCAGGTTGGACCAGGTTTCTCATAAGACCAGGGGTCTGCAGATTGTCTGTGGTGACTGTCATGCTGCCAGCATAAGCACTGAAGCAGCTTGGAACTGTGAACATAGGAAGGTGCACTGCCTGCCGTATTCCCATAAAGCCTCCAACCAAAGCAAGACTGACCAGCAGGCTATAAGTGGCTGAACCCTTGGGCCAGCACTTATCCTCGATAAGCACCCCAAGTAGAAAGCACGGTCATGTGTGTGTGTGTGTGTGTGTGTGTGTGTGTGTGTGTGTGTGTGTGTGTGGTGTATGCTTTAAGAGCAACCACTCTGGACAGAAATCATCCAGGAAATCCCAAACATCTTAGTTTGGTTTAATGCATCATCGGCTCCTCTGATGAGAAGTGGAGATGAGAAGTGGAGAAAGGAGAAAAAAACTCTTCAGAACAAATGCAAGTATCAGGAGAGACAGAAAAGCAAAGTCAGAAGAAGAAAGGGCAAGCTAATCAATTCTGAGATTTAGGGTATGTTGGGAAGAGAGGAAAGGGATCTCAGACCAAATTGTTCAGGGATCACATCACCCTGACTTTACAGGATGTGTGTGAGGCCTGTTGCATCTCAGAGAAAAGCAGGGTCTAGAAGAAGTCAATTGCTTTAACATGAGTGGTTCTGCTTCTAGCAGATGGTGGGACTTCATCTACATCATTAATTCACTGATTTTCTCATCATCAAGTGGGGATTTGTGATATTGAAACAAAGATTAAATAAGACAATTCATGGAAGGAGGTTGGCAAAGTGCCTGGTGTGATGTGGGAACTTAGTCAGGGTCAGTCAGTATTACCATCATTACCTAGAATGAATCCAAGGAAGTAAAGGCTATAAGAACAAAAACGCCAACTCTATAGCCACCAACGTTCTCAAAGGATATGCTCTAGCTCCTCTCTCCCCTGTAAACAAAAAGTATATCAGTGACATAAGTGGACTGTCTGAATTAATGATAATCATGAATAGTGACTCACTCGGACATAAGTTCTCTGTAAGTCAAGAGCTCATCAATCTTGCCACTTAAGAAATCTCTCTTCCCCAATTTTATGTACTTCAAAGTATTATGTCTTAGCAATTGATCACTAATTCTAGAGAGAGTACATCTGTGATCAAATCTAAAGGTTGAGGCTTATGTTTCTGTCATTTAGCTCAAACATGTTTTCTCAAGGGCTTACTGAGTCTTGAGTAGAAATAAAAGAATGCATGCAAACTACATACAATAGTTTGGGTGCATAAGACTAATTGCTTTTTAATTTTATTTACATGACGTCTCATGAGACCCTGTTCACATTTCTGAACCTAAACAGTCAACATATGACAATATATGACATGAGCACTTAAGATAGGAAGTCAAGTTTCCAAGTGAAAACCAGATATGGAGAAAAATGAGAATAGGAACTGGAATGTTTCCTGAGCTCCAATGGTCACTGTGAGACCTGGCTGGCCTCCTCAGACCCTCCCAGCCTTTGAGCAGTCATGCATGTTCTGTCCGCTGGGGAAGCCAGCACTCACAGCTCCAGTTCCTGCTAGTTTCTACCTCCCCCCACTGCCTGTAAGATGGACAAGAGCAACTCTCAGCCTTGGCACATATTAGAATAATCTAGGGAGCTTTTGAAAATACTAATGTCTAGTTTCACCCCCACGAAATCTGATTCAGTTAGTCTGAATAGAATTGGACATTGGAATAGCTTTTAAGTCTCTATTGAAATAAATGTTGCACACAGAAAGTGCATCTAAGTGTCTAGCTCAATCAATCTTCACAATCGAGTATGTAGCCCACAGGTCAAGATATAGATGCTACCACCATGGAAAGTACAATTCCACATATACACCTTCCATGGGAAACTCGTTCCTGAATTTGACAGCACAAAATGGATTTTGTCTTTTTATATTGACTTTAAGTTTAATCAGAGAGCATGATTCTTTTATGTTTGAATTAACGTTTACCATTTAGAAGCTTAGATTCAAAGACATGTAGCTAGTACAGAGTTCCTGTATACCTTATTCCAAGTTTCTCTGTTCTTAACAGTTTCAATTACAAATGGTACCTTTAAGCATGACTATATTTTTAAATCTGGCTGATTTCATTATGCCAAAGAGATTTATCTACACTATGCATGTAGTTTTCAGTTTTTCATTCTCATTGCTGAATGACATGCCATATGTGAAAAAATCCACAGCTATTTATCCCCACTGTGGTTGATGTACACTTGGGTAGCTTTTAGTCTAGAGCGCCTACAAATATTTGGTATTGCTGTGAACATTCTAGAAGGCAACTGTATTTTTTAAATGCTCTTTGGGGCTTCTAACATGCAGTCAGAACTTGAAACCCAAACAATTTTGGTCTCCAACCCAAAGAATTTATTCCCCTTGGATAAGCTGAGCTATTGGTTGAGCTATTTCTTATCTCTTAGTCTCTCCTCCATGTCAAGGTTTAAGGGGGTGGAGCAGTGCTTAAGGTTCCACTCTCCACAGCACATGGTCTGTTTATTGATTATCAACTGATTATGGTTTCACATTTCACAGCACTCTTTGTCCTAGGTTTGGGGAAAACATTTCTGTAGCAGTATCTCTTTTCCTTCATCTGGCCAGATATAGCTGAGTCCTGAACACACACCTTGGGACATTCTTGAAAGAGTATAAATGTGAGAGGAGGCAGGATGTACAAAGAGCCCAGAGGGTTCAGAGGTAATTTGTTAGTCATTTGTCATTCTTTCTGTATTGACTCTTTCTCAACTTAGTTTTCTAAAAAGATTTATCTTTTACTTACTGATTTCGGGTAGCTTTTTTATACCTTTTTTAACCCTTCTTTCCCTAACATACATGCTACCTTGGTTTTCAAGGTGCTGTTTGCATGTGCCACCAACATACTCAGCAGGTGGGGGTGAGTCGTGGCAGCACAGCTCTGAAGGAGCAAGAGAGTTCAGATGCAGGGATCCACTCTGAAATCTCATCTTAGCACTTGTCATTGCTGTTGTACCTATTATCACACAAGCCTGTTTCCAGCCATTTTGAGATATGACAAATCTACTTATAAACTGGCTATTTTGACCTGACCAATCATAGAGATTAACTAAATTCTTCATTCAGGGATCTAAAATGCACTAACAACTGAGACACACCGCAGAGCATTAAAGTATAAAATTCTGCAGTTTTAGAAATCTTAAATCTTAAGTTCCAAAGCTCAACTAGAGAATAATAGACACAAATAATGTCCATGGAGTTTTTCAGATGACTAGAATCATTTCTTAAGAAGCCAAACATTGAGAAAGATGACTGGCATTTAAAAGCCTATGTCTTGAGTGAAGGGTGATAAAGATTTGCTTTAAGTATATTCCTGGATTCTTAGTGTGGTGACATCTAGGACTACCAGTTAGCAAACATATAGAGACAGACAACTCTGATTTCCCTTTCCACCTTCTGCACTGACCAGTAACATCATTCTGGATTCTGAACCCATCCTCCTACCAATTGAAAAGGTCCAAGCCTCTCCATTTTATACAAGTTAATCTGGTTCCAAGCTTCCCTTAGAGAAATGAGTCTCTCCAGGTACCTCATTCACACTTCAAACCTGCCACGCCATTGTCCTGTACACAAACACGCAGGGACTGTCTCATGCTTTTTCCCTACCTGTACCTTCAGCTGGTTTTGCCCTGCTGAAATGCAACCTCAATAATACCTCTGTTTCCACTATACTGCATTGGAAAGAAGTAGAACTAGGAGCCATGGTTGACTGTTTTGAGAGGGGAAGTTAAGAATAATGGTTAGAAAAAATTCATACATGAATGAGAGTCAGTGAATTCTGGGAGCACATACAACAGGAACCTGCTATCCTCCACCATTCACGTTGCTTGAAGTGGCATCGCACCTTTAACCTGCTGGTGACAAAAGCCCAAACACATGCGATACTTTCCATGTTCATGTACCATGAGGGTTAATCATGAACTCCTATTTTATTACCTATTTTAATCATGAACTCCTATTTTATTACCAACATCCTAGTCAGATTCCAAACTCATCCGAGGACTGTTGCTAAAACTTTCTCACCTAAAACACAGCATTATGAAGCAGCCAGATTAAAAATTTGATTTAAAAATTTAATATACAAAACACAGAATTCTGATCCCCACCCTATGGATAACCCCACCCACATTTGACTTCCCTCCAGCCTTACCCCTCCCTGAGTAGCACAATACCCCTACCACCTCCTTCTCCTTTCTTATCTCATCTTTAACAAGGCAAGCATCAGTCTTGGTTAAAAAAAAAATTACTGGAAAGTGATGAGAAGTGCACTGGTGCATTGTGTATAAATTTGCATGATTACTTCTGTGTGTGTGCACATGTGTGCATGTCTGTTCAATAGTATGATTCTCTTTTTTATTGAGGTAACATTGGTTTAAAACATCATGGATGATTTAGGTCAATGGTTCACACTTCTTTAGATATATATCACCACATCACGCCCACCTCCTGATCCTCCAACACTGTCCTTTAATCCCTCTCCCATCCTCCTACTCTCCATGTTCATCCTCCCACTCTAGTAGCTACAAATCTATAGTCCTATTTCTAGGGTTTACTTTGGCTTAGTCTATTGACTGCTCCTTTGTTTTATTTGTTCCTTTAGGCTGTGATAACTTCTATAGAGGTGAGGTTAATTGTTTTTCAGTGATCAAAATATTCTCATTAAAAAAGTTATCTGAATCAAGATGCCACATAACATAAGGAAACCAGAAATTGCTATAACTTGGAAAAGGGGGTGAAGGGAACTTTATCTTCAGGATATGTGATTAACAGTTTTAATATTTGTGCTGCTTGCATGCATTAAATTTTCACCAAATCACAAATGAACTATCTTTATAACTGTGTATTTCCTTAACAGACCCTCTGTATTGGGATCCTAGAGAACAAATCTTGCCAACTACTGAAGGGTACAAGTTAAAATTTCTACAAATTCCAATGGATTTGCACCACAAATTTTTTGGAGATGAAATATTTAAAGTTCTCTTTGAGATGTTCCTTCTTTCTAGTATTGGAGTTGGAGCCTGAAATTGGTTGTGCAAATAACAACTGAACATGGGATGTAAGTTCCGTATTACTCCTCCTGCCAGAAGTGACTTATTCAAATATGTATCTTGAGAAGCAGAGGCACATTAAGGAATGCAAGCTCATGTTCCTTGATTGGCGAATGAAAATTTCAGTCCTATAACTCAAGAAACACAGTCAGCCATCTTCAAAAGTCATTTATTGGCTTATTTGTTTCTTCAGAAATAAACCAGCAAAACACAAGATGCTATAAATTTGTTTCATTTGCTCTTTTCAGTCAACTCCAGATGAGTTTACTGAGTGTTACTCTTTTATAGGCTATCAATAGATTTTCCATCAAAATCCTATTTTAATTCATTATTGATGCTTTTCCAAAATGTTACTGTCTAGCCACCACCTATTAATGGCAGAGGATAAAAAGAGAAAACAGAGGAAATGTGAGACAAGAATTCTGCTTTTGTTTTAATATGGTTCATTAAATTATCTCTGCTGAAGCAAGTAAACTATGTCTTTACTGCCTTCCAGAACCCAGGAAGCACTAACAGAAATTCCCTATATACATCCCTCCTCTGCTCTCCTGAAATCACAATGTAACTTGACACTCATGCTTTGAGGCGTTAAAGCTAGACTTTAATGCTGCACTGGCAAACAACCTTGCCCAACTGTCTTAACTTATCTAAGTTTCCTCATCTGTAAAATAGAGATAATGGTAGTATCACCCTCATGGGGTAGTTATGTGGTCGATAAGATAAAGTAGTAAGAAATTTTTTTTATTATAATTATGCTGTCATACAACAACTGGACTCAGTGCTATTATATGTGGAAGCTTTCCCATTCAGGTCTCCATTTTGCCATGGCTGCATCAGTGACCCTGGTGCATGCCTGGAGAGCACCTCTGTAGGTCATCACACTCCCCACATTTCACTGTCTCATTCTGCCTCAGGTCTTCCCCATCTTTGTATCGAGGAATTGCAGTCGAACAACCAGGAAACACTGGTTCTTTTCTATCCCTCTCTCTCCTCTTTTCTACATTTATACAGCTCTTTATACAGACAAAACACTTGGGGCCAGGCAGTGCTGTTAACATTCTAAGGGTTCCCAGGCTTCCCTTGTCCCAAGTTACCTCTGATTTCCAGTAAAATCCTGACCTTTCTTATACAATTGAGTCTCTTAAATCTTCAACAAATGAAAAGGAGAAAGGAAATAGAATAAACTCTCCTAAAAAAGAAACAGAAGCTAAATTTACCTCATTTCAACCTACCTTAAACTTAGGCTGAAGATGTGATGGACAAATATGTCAGATGTATTTGGGTTGCCTGTAGGTTTTTTGAAGAACCAAATCCATGGGCTTTAGTAGCAATATTTTATCAAAAATAGACACATGGATTACCTTTTCTTCTTTCTGCCTACCCAAATCCCATGTATCATCTGAGCCTATCCAATAACTATTTCATCCAGAAATAAATTCTCCCTTTTTTAAATGGTCATAATGCCTTATAGCTTGATTCCAGCCTTTGTAAATTCCTGCCTTACTTGAAGGCTATTTATAGGTAATAGATATTGGTGACCATCTTCTAACTTTTTTCACAAGGCTGTCAGAAACCTAAAGGCAGGGCTCCTGACTTTATTTTTCACTGATGGCATGTAATCCAAGGTCATTTCTGTGTTTTGTCATTCTTGTTTCTTCTCCAATCTACACGGAAAACCCTACTTGATGCATAAGCAACAGATATTAGGGGTTCAGACATTCAGTGACTTTTGTCATCACAGACTCAGAAACTATGACATAAAACAAGGAATAATCAATGGCACTGTTATTAGCAATGCAGCAAAAAATGGATTACCTGCTCCTAAGCATAGAGAAATAATTATAGCTGAGGTGCTGTAAAAGAAGGGTAATCTTAAATAATGTGTCACAGGAAGTTTCATGATGCTACAAAAATGGGGGATCTATTTTTATCCAACCTGCAAGTGACTTTTTCCACACACAAGGACTGCATACCCTATTAGTAACCACAATCCTCACAAATTCGGCATCTGGCCCCAAAATTAATAATACTCAAAGAGACAATGCAGCAGTCCTATCAATCTCTTCTGATAGCCATAAAACTCAGTAAACTATCTGACCCCAGACATAAGTCTGGGGGACGATCACAGGGTAACGAAGTCTTGCAGAGACTGTAGCTGGTGGATCCAGAGCCAGTGACATTGGACACCAAAATGTCATTTTCTCTTCATCAATTTAAATTTACCTCCAAACAATCATTGTTCAGGGTTAGAGATAACGTGATCTCTCAGATTTTTCTCCAGCTTTTTTCCGCTCCATGCTGGGAAGATTTACAAGGATACCTGCAAGTAAGGGCATCGCTTTCCAGGGGTTCCTCTGGCATATTCAATACTTATATCCACATGACCTCCAGAACCTGACAGTTCCAAAGTCAAGAGCCTGCACCCTCCTTGCCCAGGTGTTCTGGTAGCCTTTACCTTGCAGGTCTTGCCCCTTGAGGACTGCTAGGGATCAGGGATGGATCACAGTTTTCTCCAGACTACTTTCAGATACTAATAAGCCAGACCAATCTGCTCTCACCTGTCCCAGAAGAGGCTTTCTCTTCACCATTCTTCTCCAGAACCATCAATACCATCTCATGATGAACTGGAGATTTTAAAAAGTGTTACTGGTGCTTCTGCCCTCAAGTGACTTCTCTCGTCTGTCTTGCAAAAGTTTCCAGGGTAAAGCTTATCAAGTTTCCCATCGGAAGCAAGGAAAGAGAAGATAAAGATAAAACCCAGACCAAATAGTCCCTCAATCTTTTATCCTTCGCTAAATAAAGACAAGAATAAAGTCACAAACAGGATATAGAATGCTTCGGGCAATATTTTCAGATAAGAGCAACATAGACATGGAGAAAAAAATCAGTTTGGACCAGACCTATTCCAGTTGAAGTTTATATCCATATCTTCAGAAAAAGGGAAAAGAGAGGGTACAAAATTGTCTACCTTTTTTCTTCATCTTGAAGTCTACATATAAGAACAGTAAATGGTGTTTCAATTCATTCTCTACCTCCATTTATCATAGTCATAAAACCCAAGATGCAGAATCTTTCCTAAAAGTGTTAGCAATAACATCAGATGAAGTGATGGCCGCTGAACACCAGAAGCAAAATTGGTGAACAAAATCAAAATAAGCAACTTCCCCAAAGAGGTCAGGTTGAACCCCAGATTACCTCTATCTCAATGTGTAAAATATGAAAACATCAGTTTCTGAAAAGGAATCCAAGCATCTGGGTGGAAGGTTTGTAAACATAGATGATTTAAACAATACTAGATGATTTTATACAAATTATTACACTACTCAGTTACTAAGGAAAATAGCAAGTTTAGAAGTTGGCCAGACATGCTTAATCTAAAAGTTTGTGCTTTCCACAAAAGGAGTGGAAAGAAACCTAGGTTATCTCTCTTGCTACAGATAGTCTACACAAATCAATTTTCCAACCAAAATATGTGATCTCCAAGTCTTTCTTTTTTCCTATTTGTTGGCCAGATCATCCAGAAAAGAACAAGAGAAGAATCTTAAGTAGGTGTGAAGAGTGACCAGCCACTCTGCTACTGAAAAAAATTCAGCATAAATTTCTATTCATATTATGTACTTACTGGGGTTTTTTTAATCTAGAAATTTATATTTAAATACATACTTTTTATATTTATTTATCTTACTCCCCAACAATAACTACTATCAACATGTTGGCACATAACTTTCCAGACTCTTTTCATAGATACACATAAATCAGACTATAGATCTCATTTTTATAAGATTAGGATCATTGTAATATTATTTTGTAACCTGTATTTTCTTTTAGGAATATATTTCCATATAAACCAACAAACTTCTATTTAACCATTTTAACTTCTAGAGAATATTTTATTGTACCATAATTATCATTATGAGAAAGAGTTATTGACATAAACAATACTATAATAGATGAATATAGTGCAAATGCATTTCTGGTCATCCTCTTAGGACAAACTCTGTAAAGAGGAATTTGAGACCAAAGTTGTTCAGATTTTATAGGTTGTTTTGATGTACATTGCCAAACTGCCCTTCAGAAGAGTTGTTCCAATTTATACTCCCACCTGTGTGGTACGGGTGAATATCCAAAGCATTAATCTTGAAGGTGTGCAGTAAACTCTCCAACAGACCCAACTTCTGGCTGCTGGAAGAATCTGAAGCCCTTACAACATTTTCCACATTTGTACACAAGTATCAAAAGGAACAAAATGTTTATGTGGATAAATAATATTTATATATTCAACCCAACAGAATGCTCAGGAGATTCCCATTTGACAATAAGTCCTAAATCACATGTGATCTACTTTAAGCAATTCCCATCTGAGTCAGGGATTCTTTATTGATTTGATGTGCAGTAAGATCCCCTCAGTTCCAAAAATCTATGGTTCCTTTCCACAGCAGGGAGAAAAACACCCCAGGGTTCCCAGCTGTAAACAGAAGGCCCTAAATGTGACCCAGGCTCCTCTCAGCCCCTGTCTCCCCAGATCCCTATTCCACCATCTCTGTGCCTCATGCAATTTCTTGGAGAAGGCAGGCCACACAATGTATTCTATCTTAGCATGCTACCCTTATTTTCTCCTCCCCTGGGAAATTTTATTCATATTTCAAGGTCCACCTCCAATAAATATCATCTTCCTAAGGAGGTTTTTTTGGATACCTCAATAGTCACTTTGTTTCTCTCTCATCACTCTGATTGTGCTTCTTTCACATCACTTACAACACTATACCTGTTGAACTTGTTCACTTCTCTCCCTCCCATGGGACCATGTTCTGGGGTAACCCAGTTCTAGGTAAGAACTGTGCTGTGCACATTAAAGGTACTTAATAAGTATGTGGCAAATAGGGAAATGAATGAGCAGTTACCATTCTCCTGAGGTCACTTGTGACATCTCAAAAACATCAGAGATTTAATCAAATCCCCATCAACTAGAGGACTATTACGTTGTAAATCTAGGTACCAGTATTTCTTCTGGGGCTTATTCTATATCCAGCCTCTTCTCAATAATAAGTTCTTCCCCTCTTATAAAAAAGCACCTCCTACTGGTTCTCAGTATCAAAAAAGATGGTTACATCCATTCATACAAAGAGAGCCAGGGGGCCAGCCAGCCAGGGAGCCATGAGACCACCATCATGAATAAACCCAACCACTGACCCTGGGGGAGCCACTCTTGTCTAGGTGCCCATCTTAGCCCCAGGATATTTCCATAATATGATAGCTCACTGGACTAGTGGGGCTTCCATACTTAAAGGAGATCCTATTTAAGCCCCAGGGTTGGGTTCCTGGCATGGACAGGTCCCTGGCTCCAGTCAGGGCATAAGTCATATGACATCATGAACCCCCATTAAGCTAGCAAGAGCCTACCTTGCCTAGGGGAGTCCCTACTGGTATTAGTGTTGGTTCATATGCTGTCAGCAGTCCCACTAAGGCTAGTGGTGTGTCCTTTGCTCAGGGTTATCTCCACTTGATCCACAGTGAATTCATAATATGCACCCTTATCTGCTTGTTAAGCTTCCCTTGTCTTGGGGAGCCCCCAGTGACTGTTTGTTCATTTGCCATCCTGAACCCACCCTGGGGTTAGGGGTTTTCCGTGCCTAGGAGAGTCCCCACTGGGGCCAGGGTATGTACATAATTTGTCTCTTCACTGAGCTTGTCTGGCGTTCCTTGCTTAATGGCCTGAGTGAGTTTATAATAGAAATAGATGGACGGACGGACGGACGGACGGACGGACGGACGGACGGACGGACGGACGGACGGACGGACGGACGGACGGACGGACGGACAGACGGACGGACGGACAGACGGACAGACGGACAGACAGACAGACAGACAGACAGACAGACAGACAGACAGACAGACAGACAGACAGACAGACAGATAGATAGATAGATAGATAGATAGATAGATAGATAGATAGATAGATAGATAGATAGATAGATAGATAGATAGATAGATAGATAGATAATGGAACCAGATATAATAAACCAGAGTTTATCGTTGAACCAGAGTGTGTTCTCTTATCTAAAGAAGCTCCTACAAGGACCAGGGTTCATATTCCATGATTAATTACACCAGGCTAGTGTCAGTTCCCACACCTCTGGGAACCTCAGGTAGGTCCTGCCTAGTTTCATAAAATGAACCCCTCCTGTCTTTTGTGGATACCATCTTTACAGGAATCCCAGTTGATTCAGAGTAGGGGTGAACTACTTCCTCATCCACTCCATATATTAAATACCATAAAGAATTAAATATGAGTGCTTCTTAGAGCTTCCAGGGCATCAGCAAATGTCATCTTCCACAAGTCAATTGGCAGAACATGGCCTATGACCGTAAAAACAGTGGTGACCTTAGGCTCAGCAATCAATTCGGGAATGACTTTTAGAATTTTAAAAGAATGAACTTATTCATTCATTCATTCAGTAAATGGAGTATTTTTATGAGTTGGGGCTGCAGGGCATAGGGGAGGAAGCAGGTATAAGATAAATTCTCTTCCCTTGCCTCCCTACCTGCTGGCAAGATAGATGACTAACAATTGTAAACCATTGAAATGTGTACAAAATGAGTAGATCCTAAACTGAATTTTCAATTCCTTAACCTTTTCATCAGTTGGTTTTCCCTCCATTTTGTTGTAGCCAGTCGTCTTTATATCGCATGGTACCTTCTTAATACCAAGAATGATTCAGAAAACCCAAACTCTAACCCACCCCGCCATCTCCCGCACAATCCCTTAGCCTCACTGAGCTCTCCAAATCATTAACTACAGTCTCCTTTTCCACCAATTAGTACCTCTCTTTATTTTCCTTCTTGTTAATTTAGATCATATGACTGATGATAATAATCACCTCTTTGAAAATTTCTTCTTCTTTACAAGTGTTCTTACAGTCACATGCCTGGAGGAAGCATGGAGGAGGTCACTGATCCACAACTCATTTGAAAAACAGAATACTTGTGTGGGGACTCACACACACATACTCACACACTAACACATGCTTGCATACACAATTGAACTGATCAATTTCACTTCAAATTCATCATCAGAATTCTGAACACTCAACCCTCCTCTGTTTTCCTAGTAAATTAGTTTTCCCAGTCTCATTATGATTATTCAGTACCACAAACCTTATTCAAGTATGAATTAAATATGATTTTTAAATCTTTTATATGATAAAAAAAAAACTAGAAGCCATCAGGTAAAAATTTATATGTTTTCCTCCAACCAAATCTGCACCTTTCTTTGTCTCTACCCATCTTCTGTCTCTTGTTTCAGCAGTGGAAGTCCTCTGCTTCCTACAATTCAGGAACCTTCTCCTAGCACCTTCTAAAAAATCTTTCTGTCTCCTGCATTTTCAATCTGTTTCTTGATATTGATTCATTCCTTTCAAAATATAAACATGCTATGGCTTCTCAGGGTCAACACAAGCAAACAAGAAACCAAATCCCTCACCCAACCATCCCCTCGAACTGCCATTTAGTTTCAGTTGCACATACAGTAAATTAACTCTCCACTTTCACCCTTCTAAGGGTTTACTCCCATGTTCCTTCCACCCACAAGACTCCAGTGAATTCTCTCTGGAGGTCAATGGAGGTCACTGTGATTTCTGTGCTGCCAAATATAATGAGCCATTTTGTATTTCACCTTGACCTCTGACAGCCTCTTGCTACAAACTGCCTGTCTACTTTGGTGGTACTACATTTCTGATTTTCTTCCCACCCTAGTGACCCTCTTTCTGAAATTCACTTGTTGCTTTGTCCTCTCCTACTAGCTATACCTCTGAGCTCTGTGCTCATATTCAACTACTCAGTTGAAACACAGGTGTTGGAAGGACATGACCACAACAGCGATAACACTCTTCTCAGGAGGATATTAGAGAACTCAGGTGGTGATGAAATTGGTGGATGTGGAGCAGGGTGTGATAACCAAAGAGATGTTCAGGAAAGAGTTACTAGGATCTGGTGATTGGTAGATGTGATAGTGGGAGGGAGGCATTCAGAACAACAGCCAAGGGTGACATCATTCACTGAGATAAAGGAACTTGAAAAGAAAATAAGCTACATATATTTTCTAGAATTTTCTAGAAATCTGGTTTCTCCCAGCTGAGCCATAACAAAAAATTATGTATCAGAGGGTTTTAAGGTTAATTCCTCAAAACAGGGACCATGCGTTTTGTTCAGCATTGCTTCCTCCCCTCCCACCCAGTTCCAGCATTGCACATGGCACACCACAGGCACTCAGTAAAGAGTCATTGAGTTACTGAAAACAAAATGTAGTTAGAAACTCCTTATGAACAGTTAGAGCCTGAACCAGAAGGGAGGCCTCTTTGCCACATCTCTCTGTGCCTCTTTTCCTTCGTGCATCGAATGGAAATGTTGGTGGCAATTTTCTCTTACCTGTAAGTATTTGGAACAGAACACAGTTCATAGTAATTGCTCAAAAAGTTATTTTTATTATTGATATGATTATATTAGGGAAACTCTACTCCATCATGTGGGTCAATTGATTTTTATGATTGTTTTAAGAAATTTATCAGTTTTAAGGAAAAGAGAAAAAATCCTGAGACCTTGATAGAACTTCTGAGCCCTGCTTTAGTCTCCCAAGTCCTAGACTCCTTTTAGCCTGGGAGAGTGTACC
Source organism: Uropsilus gracilis (assembly GCA_004024945.1). Classification (NCBI taxonomy): domain Eukaryota; kingdom Metazoa; phylum Chordata; class Mammalia; order Eulipotyphla; family Talpidae; genus Uropsilus; species Uropsilus gracilis. Next base: position 43,838 of record PVHY01010571.1, read on the forward strand.
TGCAGAATAGCTTCGTTCCTATTTCTTGTGACCTCTCTACAGAGGTAGCCAGATCTGCTGTGTAAATGCTAAATGTTGCCACTAAATTCCTTTAATGGGAATCCAAGGTCACTGGCCCCTAGGGGTTCTCCTGTGACCATACCATCAGTGACATGAATCTCCATACAGGATAAACACATGGCCTCACATTGACACTCAAAGAATAAGAAGCACAGAGAAAGAGAAAGAGAGGTTCATTCTGAAAATGAACCTCCTGTTTCCTCTATGCCTAGTAGGAAAAATCAGAAAATAACCAGCCTAGAAGTCTCTTCCAGTTTCAAAAATAAACACTTAAGTAGAAGGAAGGCAGAAAACATGACAGATAATACAGATAGCAGTGCACATGAAAATATTTTAATATGATAAAGGTTGTTTCCACCGCTTCATCCCATGGGCACATCCAGTTTCTACCAAAGTACACTGGACAATAAATCAGCTGAGGAAGAGTCTGAATGAGATCACCCATTTGATGAGTAGACAGCAGTATGGTAGAAGGAAGTGTTTTTCAGTAAAAAGAGCATTCATTGCCAAGGGCTGCCCAGTGCTATGGAGTTTACAAAGCTCTTTAATACCCATGTAATGAGAATGATGTTTTAGCAATGCACTCTGACTTATTTTTTCCCCATGCCTTATAGCCACCACCCATGAGTTAACGGTAGACAAGCCTAGAACAAAGGAATCATTTTTCATATTTGAGTTTCAAATTCCATTTGGTTTTTCCATCCACAAAGGATGATAGCTGTGAATGCCAAGAGCTGCTGAAGGGAAAAATCACTTTCTCTAGTAGCGTCCCTAGAAAACTTTCAGTTTTCTAAAATCCAAAACTTACTTATTGTTTACATACATAGCAACAAAGTTTGTAAATAAGAGTTTAACTTGTAACAAGCTTGAGGCAGGTTGTTGCAGGTTTTATTCTTTGCAGATGTTAATGGAGATGAAGTTTGGGATAAAAGGTGTCTATCGGGGTTTAGTATTTATGAAAGGGGAGGGAGGAACAGGATTGGGAGACAGAAGAAATTGAACGTCAAGGCAGGTCCAATGAAACCTCTGCCAATAAGTCAAGTCTGAAGTGAGCATTGCCCATCAAGGGTGTCTCAGGCAGCTGAATAGCTGCACCTCCAGCTCCCTTAATCTGAGGTGTGCTCCTAGGGGAACAGGACTGGTAGCCTCTCCCCCCAGTAGTGAGGCAGCAAATTCCTCCTCCAGGGGCTTGGGAAATGCACATTCATATTTACCAGTTTGGCAAAGACCTGGAGAAGGAGAGCCCAGGAAAGGATGAGATATATGTGTCCTTATAGGCACTAGGAAAAGAAAAATATCTCTGATTCTCTGGGAATATCTAGCCCAACACAGAGCAGACAGAGTAACCCAGCAGTCTGTGAAGAAGGGCCTTTTTCAAAGACTTGTGAAAAAAGAGGTGCTCTCAAGAGATCTGTCTACAAAGAGTGACCACAGTTCCAGTTCCAACAGCAGGCGTGGGCACGGGGCACTAAGCTCCGCAGATTCAAGTGTCAATTTCATTGGTTAAATCTTCTACTTCTCCACAACAACAACAGAGCAAGGCCCATTTCCAGCTCTGCTTTCTAAGGAAAGGCTGTCAAGGCACATTAAATAATTTGTATTGCTTATCCTGGCATGGGAAGAAATATATAAAATGCTTACTGACTTTCTATGCTTATGTCTGGTCATTAAGAATTCCAGGGCTCTTGATTTCCAAGCTTGGAAGAAATCCTGAGTCCAGCAAATTGTGGAAAATCCCTGATGAATGCCTCGGTCCAGGTTATTTAGAGTAAAGGAGGCATCAATCTCCTCGTGTAAGGATGGCAGCTTTCACAGACCAGACTCAGGAAAAATGATGATGCTAACTCAGACCCTGAGGGGGGTTATTATATTAAAGTGAAGCAAATAAATCTCCACATTCTAGCATATCTGAGTCAGGGTCCCTCCATACCTTGTCTCACTTGCCACCCAATCAACATACCCCCCAGTGAAATAAAGCCGAAGGAGAAAATGACAGAGCCAGGCTGAGGAAAGTCTTTTTTCCAAATCACTCATTAAAGTACTGAATTTCAGGGATTGTTTTTATTTAGACTTTGAAAACAAAGGCAGTGTAAACCTAGTATAAATAATATACAAATAAGAAGTATCAAATTTCCATTTTTTATAAAATAGCTAAAGAAAATCCCTAACTGATTTTTTCCCAGCTACTGGCCACCCAATTCATTCTGCCAAGTTCTAGTAACATAAACATGGAGTTGTTATGCAGAAGGAAAGGGAACAAACACATTTTTACTTATACTATACAGATATATATATACATACATAGTATATAAGTTTTGGTTTTGTATTGTATAAGTGTATTTATGTATATATTTTAAATGAATATATTATATATATTACATGTTATATAAACATATTTACATATTAATGTATACACTACATATATTTATATATTGAAGGTTTTGAATCACAGCCTACGACCATGTGGCATTATTTCCACTTACTAAGTCAGAGAAAACAGAGGAATGGAAATTTAATCCCGGTTTACCTCATTCTAAAATTATTTCCACTCTAATTATTTAGTTTAAATAATACTTAATCTACAAACTTGGACTCCCTCTTAATATTCAAAAAACAGAATATATCCTCCAACAAGAGGGAAAAATATAAATTGATATGATAGTGAATTCCTTCTAGGAAGTGAAAATTTCTTTAGTTTTTACCAAATCGGACCCACCAGGAACTGAATGAGATCAATCTGAACTGGGTAGAAAGTTGGGGATGTTCCCTCATGGTATTAAAAAAAAGTTAATCCCCAATGTTAGCTGGTAAACTAACTCACTAAGGATAAGGATATGGGGAAGTTGACCAGTCCTTGGCGAAAGTGCGAGGTGTTGAGCTGAATGCAGCTACATCAGCACCCACTGTAGCTCCAGTTAGCAACTCCCATGATGACTAGAAACCAAAACTGAACGAGCTCTGCGCACTGGCTGAAAGCATCTCATCATGAGATTTCCCAGGCTGCACTCTGCACAAGCAGCCTGAGAGGAGGATGTTCATGGGAGAACATGAACACTGAAAGTTTTCTGTAACAAGGAATTGACAGTCCACACTCACCCTACCCCAGCCTACAGGTTGTTTGATCAATTCCTCACCTCCTTCAGACTTATGAGGCTTGACTCTGCATGTTTGTGTAATAAAAGGCAATGGAAAAATACATGCATCTTTATACATGTATGTATACTAGCTGTTTCAATGAAAAATTAAAAAATGAAAAGGTTATTGACAACTAGAGCCAGAGCCTGAAAACAGGCTTATCCTCCTGCTTCAATTTCCCTTCTTCCATCTGCACAATAACCATAGATGTCTACACAAGTCTTCATTTTGGGTTAGGGGTGCAGATAATAAAAGGAAAGGGGGTCACAAATTTCCCTAGCTTTCATTCCATGCAGGATGACCAACACCTCTTTTCAAATGACAGTTATCATGAAGTTTCAAAGAATACATAATCAGTTCTTTCTAACAGGAAGCTGGAAAGCTTATCCAACTTTGAAGTATCAGCAGGTGGAGCTGGAGAGCTAACTGAGTTTCTTAGGAAACACTTCAGACTAATGCTGAGATAATGTGCAACAATGAAGCAGGTGATATCTAGAAGGATTCAAAAGGGCAAGCTTACTAAAGACCCCTTGTGGCCTTATCAGGACCCATGAATGTTGTCCAGGAAAAGTCACTGTGGAAATACTTATATCTTTCATTCATTCCTTCACAAAGTATTACTAGACACTACCACATGCCCGGCACTGTATTGAATACTGAATGTGAAGTAATTAGATTGAAATAATTTTGCCCTCAGGAAATTTACATTCTGAAGAGCTGACTCAGCTTAGTAGATAAGAACGTCCATATACTTTGGCATTAGACAGATTTTTGTCTACATCCTGGCTCTGAGACTTCGATGGGAACTATGTAACTTTAGATCTAGATCATCGATTCAATCATCTGTAATGCAGGAACAACCATATCTGCTCCTGTAGTTCTCAGTCCTCCTAGAATCACCTGGGAATACTCTCTTTAAATATCTATGCTTGAGCCACCCCCATAGATTCTGATTCAGCTTATCTAGGTAAGTACCAAATCATCAGTCATTATGAAAGTCACCATGTAGTTCTATTGAGCTGCCATTGGGACTTACACCTCTACCGTCTTGCATCAGTGGGAGATTGCACCCGATTCTGTGCATGAACACCTCTTGCTCAGTACACATGGCACCATTAGCTGATTCCTGAGTATCACCGATGCTACTGAGCACAGCAATGAGTCAGGTACCTTGAAGAAGGCTATTAGAAGTCTGTCAGTAATTAAGGAGAGTGAAAGATAACTGATAATTTTGTTCCTCAAAGACAAAAGTGACTCCCAGTCTATAACTTGATCATGACTCACTAACCACCTCTACACCAACACCAATATGCATGGTTTTGTTTACTTGGCTATTTCAGAAGTGAATGTTGTAGGGTTTATTTGTTCACCTTAATTTTCATTTAGAGTACAAATGACCACTCAAGAGTTTAATAATGTTTAACACCAGTCAAGTGCTGAAAAGAATTAGCATCCTATCCTATTTGTTTCATATCAAGCCAAGCCCTTTCATTTTACATGTGAAAATAAAGATCCCTAAGAAATGAAGTGATTTTCTCAACATCAAACATCCAATGGGTTCACAGATTTTATTATTTTTTTGGGTTTCCTACTGTTTGTATGTAAATAGAATTCTTGTAATGTCAACCATATGTTCAATGTACTAAAATAACTCTTAGTTAAAAGATAACAGCCATGAATGCCTTCAATTGAAAATTAAAACTTTTTTCAAGATAGAGATAGAAGTGCCATGGTTATTGCTTGTATGTTTCAAAGCATTTCATTGTTTACTTGTGAAGAGAAACTATTCCTTAGTCCACAGTCACGTTTCCCAGTTCTGGGACTCAAGTAAGTGGCACTCTTCCATGGAAGTCAAGCCAAAGAAATCCTTTATGTTTCAAGATCACTTCACACTCTGAAAGATACCAATCTCCCCATCTTTTCAAATTCTTCTGCAGAGACATAATTTCTATAGAAATCTACATATGCCTTCTTCCTAGGTTCAGCCACAGCAAACTTGCAGAAGACTATAACCCCCAGGGATACAATGAACACGCCAGTAGTATAAAAACATCAGAAAGTCTCATAGGTGAGATTTTGACAAAACCTTGGAAGTAACAGTAGTTATTCGCTTTAACCTGGCCTTCCTTCCACACCCTGAAGTGGTATGATTTTTCAATCTTTTCAAATTTCCTAATAGCAAGAGAGAAACCAATCAGGTAGCAAAATCAATGGACAACATATAAAATAAAATGTCAAGTTATCTCTATGAAACTCAAATAAAAACAATAGGAACAAACTACCCTCAAGACATCAGACAAGCCTGATAATCGCTTCATTGTAGTAACATAATTATTACAACTGAAATCCATCAAATATATTAAAATACTTTCATTCTTTATAAATTTTAAATCTAATTGGAGGAAAATAGAAAACCACTTATCTCAAAAGCTGGTAAGTAAAGATGAATGAAACATATATGTTTTGTCTATCAACCAGCAATCTCTGGGTATCCAGAGAGTAGATGTGAAATATCTCTTTATAATAACTCACCCCAAGTAATAACTGCAAGGAAATTATGGAATTAGAATGTACTCTTTTTTCAAACTCTATAAACTGAATGGATTTAGGTAATTATCATCACTGGCTAAGCACAAGATTCACAGAAAGAAAGACGAGCAGACTGTGTACACTTTCTGAAAAAAATCACCATCACTTGTAGTCTTGCTAAAAGGATGGGATTGAGTGTGATCAGGCCCTCTGCATCCACCTCCAATTAACAGAATTACAGAACATGGGAAAACATACTGATCTACACTGTGAGCATGTAGACACAAACAAAAAATCAGAACTCTGGAAAATTACAAAACAAATTTCCAAAAGATAAATTGTTGTTGTTGTTGTTGTTGTTGTTTTTTAATAAGTGGAAGGGGGGGGTATAACTATAAACTAAAGGAACTTAAAAAGACTTTTTAAAGGCTATTCCATAAGTGGAACCTAAGGATACCCAATTAGGGACAAGTGATCAACTATTAAAAATACACCCATACAGAGTGATTCTTAAGGAGTGTGGCTCCTTTTAGAAAACAAGCAGAATTGAGAGTCAGGCACATGGAAAAGTTTCTAGGGTGACTGGAAAAGTTATGTTTCTTGACCTGGGCTATTTGCAAGGGAATTGATGCTATGTAAATAATAACTTCAATGATAAAAATTAGCAAACTACACATCTCTTTTATGTGGTTTTCTTAAATGGTATTCCATTTTATAATAAAAATCCTTTTAAGATTCTTTTGTAAAATGAAAAAAAAACATATGTACAGCGAATCTAGCTTCCCCAATTCCCTTTCTTGGTAAATCCATATTTTATTAGATAGTCTGTACAAATCATGTACATGCATATGTACCATGTGTGTGTTTTTAAGAACCATCACAACGCAATCAAACACGTTTACTGAGTATGTACTATGTGAAAGACACTGCTCCATTGTAGGTGGCTATGTCTTCAGATCCTTGCTCCATATCCTGGATTAGTAGCATTGTGGTGTGTTGCATGTACTCATTATGGACTTAAGTTTCTGTGCTATAATAGGTACCTTGTTTGTTGATGATGTTTAGTTGTAACAATTGAACAACTATACTCGGAGATGAGATGCTTCTCAGATACTCTACTCTGCACAAATGTAACCTCTTGCCCTGTGGTACTTAAATTTTAAGCCGCTGCTAGTACTGAGACCACAGACCAGTGGTCAGGGCTCTGCTTCGTGAGAATTTGCTGTTACTGGGCTACCTTCGGTGACTCACCATCCCAGGCCCACAACCACACCATGCATCTGGACAGTCAGTTCCTAGAAATGACAGTTTCAGAGAGGTTTATAATGGATACCAATTCCCAGCAAAACAAAAGGGTATCTGAAAATTTTTACCAGCCCCAAATCACAAATGTCCCAAAGCAACTTACTCTTTCCCACCAGAACAAAACCCAGTTTCTAAATCTAAAACTTAACAAGCACATCACATTTTTTTTAATTAACTTGTAAGTTACTTACATGCATACATAACTTTTGGGGTACAGTTTTACTCCTCTATTTACGTACATACTTCATTCACTCTTAACCAAACTTCCCAAAGAGCATCAAATGTTCTAGAAAGCTTAAGAAGAGTTGTAAAACTATCAAATTACAATTAGCTGTCCCAATTGAGAGTAGCAAAGTAATAATAAATAGAAGTAGATAACAGATAGTGATAAGACAGACAGGCAGGCAGGCAGGCAGGCAGGCAGGCAGGCAGACAGACAGACAGACAGACAGACAGACAGACAGACAGACAGACAGACAGACAGACAGACAGACAGACAGACAGACAGACAGACAGATA